>PVKN010001578.1:17843-50405 GCA_004027915.1 Capromys pilorides
AATTTTATTTATTTATTTATTTGTTTGCTTGTTGTGTTTGTTTGTTTCTTTATTTATTCATTTTGTGGCTGGCTCAGCCTGCCCTGGTGGTGGCGCTGGCGCAGCATGTGGTGCCGGGAATCGAACTGCAGTCCCCGCAGTTGCCTGAGCCCTCCTAAGCAGGCGCTTTAGACCACTGAACCATCTCGCCGGCCCCAGCGCCTTATTTTATTTCTCCAAAATTTTAGAAATGCATCCGCCAAACTAAAGCATACCACCATTGCGTCTACTACTTCTGTTCTTTCCTAAGTGAGATTTTCCTTGTGTGCAATTTTTTTAACTGGTTTAGAATGCATATTGTGGAGATCAAAGCAAGGAAGAATTCTCATCTCATGTGAACATTGGAAACTTTTGCAGACATGAGGGGAACTATAAAAGGGTTTGTGGATTCTGTGCTTATTATCTCTAGGGTAGAGCTAAATCAATTGGCAATTTTGTTTTCCATTTTTTATTGAACTTGAGGTAAAATTCATGTAACATTACAAGTCATCAGTTTAACCACTCTGAGGCATAGGATTGCGGAGCTTTTAGAACTCTGCAGTGATGCATAACCATTGCTGCCATCTGATTCCAGAACATTCCCGTCGCTCCATAAAGTTACTCTGTGCCGTCTAGTTTTTGTTTTTAGCAGCCAGCAGCTATTAGTCTGCTTTCTCTTTTAATGAGTTTGTCTACTCGAGAAACTCCATGGAAATGGAATCCTGCAATATGTGCTGCCTGTTGTCTGGCTTCTTTGACGTAGCACAATGTGTCCAAGATTTGTCAATGCTGTCACACGTATTGTCACTGCATTATTTTTTATGACTGAATGCTATCCCCTAGTATCTATTTCCTTTTGTTTGTCGATTATTTACTTAACAGGCACTTAGGTTGCTTGCCCTTTCTGGTTGCTGTAAGTAATGCTTTTTTGCATATTTATGCACAAGGGACTCTTGTGAATGTATATTTTTAATCGTCTTGGGAAAACCACTACAAGTAGAATTTCTGGATCATGTGGCAACTTTATTGTTAAATTTTTGAGAAATTGCCTGCTACAACCTGTGCAACTATTGGGGTCCTGAAAGGGGGTGATGAGAGATTAAGAAAAGCTAGACACATACTGAAAGGAAAGCTGGGCTGGGTAGGACGCACTCTCGCTCAGGGAGGGGCAGCGACAGCCCGACGTGGTCTGCATCTTCACTTATACACAGTAAAGTGGGGGAGGGGGAGCACAAAACGGGGTCAGAACAGGAGATCTCAGTCCTTTGCTGAGACTGCTGAGAGTGAAACAGACTCACAGCTATCTGTGTGGTAGTCAACAAGGAACACCAGTGCCAGACTCCTGCCGGACTGGATTTGCTGTTGCCCCAACAACTTGTTTGGGTGGCTCACCTCTGGCTCAGCTGGGGTTCCTCTGCCCCCCACAGCTGCCAGACTGTTCCCACCTGTCATGTGGGGAGGCACCAGCTTGTCCTTATAACACTTGTGATTCTCTGTTTTAAAAAATCGTCTAGCTATTTTATGGGGTAAAGCAGTATCTAATTGTGGTACCGATGTGTTTACTTCTGGAGACTAATGGTGCTAACTCTCTTCTCATGTACTTATTGCTTATTTATATATAGTCCTTGGAGAAATGTCCATTTAAGTCCTTTGTTTATTTTCACACCGGGCCATTTATCTTCTTTGAAAAAATAATTTTATCAGTGCATTTTAGATGTACACAGTGATCGTGTTCATCATAGGGAATTTGTACCTGTACATGATGCATTTTGGTAGTTTTTCATGGGTATGTGGAATTGAACTCCAGGCCTCATGTTTGCCAGGCAGGCACTATGCCACCAGACTGTATCCCTAGACCATATTGATCTCTTTTTTTTCTTGTTCAGTTGCAAGAGTTCTTCATATATTCAGGAAACTGGGCTTTTATCAGATATCTTCTCCCATTCTAGGGGCTCTTTTTCATTTATTGATAATGTTCTTTGATGTACAAAGAATTGGCAATTTTCCTGTTGTATCCAGGTGCCATTGAAATACAACCTTTTCTAAAAAGTGAGGAAGATTATGATGTAATAAGATTGACTATTTGTTATAATGATGCATTAAGAGACCAATATCCAATTTCAAGTATGAACCAAACCAGAAACAGTAGGCCATCATGGTGACTTGAGAAAACTCCAAAGAGACAATAACTATTAAGAATTCCTAGAATATGTATCTCATTCAGAACCACAGGTGGGGCTAGGGAGATAGCTCCATGGCACAAGTGCCTGACTGGCAAGTGCAAGTTTGTGAGTTTGAACCCCACTCCTGCCAAAAAAAAAAAAACAAAAAACAAAAAACAGAACCACAGGCATAAAGTCACTGTTAATCACATAGACAATGACTTCAATTCACTGCTTTTGTTGTATGATTAAACATTTATTTAATATGAAGAATTGGGACTGGAGAGAGAGCCTGGTGGTCTAAGTGTCTTCTTGGCAAATGTAAGGAGCCAGGTTCAATCCCTGACACTATATGCTATGCTGGCCCCAGAAACCCAGGCACATGGTGCCAGACACCGAAACAGGATGTGGTGGTGCACGCCTGTAGTCCCAGTGCTTGGGAGGCTGAGAGGCTGATTTAGGAGGACCTCTAGGAGTCTGAGCTGCATAGTACGACCCTGTACCAATGAATAAGTAAAAGAGAAGAATAGTTTTGTGAGGGCTGGGGAAATAGCTCAGTAGAATAAGTGCTTGCCTGGTAAGTGCAAGGTCCTCAGTTCAATCCCTGGTAGCAAAAAAAAAAAAAAAAAGTTTTGTGAGGATTGGATTTGAGTTGAACAGAAATACATGTTTCTAGCAAAATCATGAACCTAAGCATGTGAACCCTTCTCTGTCACCACCATCTTTTCCTCACCCCACAGACAATGGTAAAAGCTGAATTCTGTCCAACAGAAGCCCAAACGGATTCTTAATTCAGTTTAAATTCTAAGTATCACAGGATATTGTTTATCTTATGTTAATTGTATTATATTTGGGGGAGCTCCAAACTCCTTTGAGAATCTGGTAAAAGCTTTGTCCCAACCAAGAAACTACACTTAAAGTTTGTTTAGCCCTTAAGAGGTTCCCCAGACCTTTGAAAACATCTGTTAGTATTCCACGAGCCCCGATCTAAAGACGTGAAATCCATCTGACACCCAGTGGACATCCCCCTTCCTGAGGGCAATCTGCCACCCAGCCGTTGGCCTGAGCTCTCTCCAGCTTTCGGGGCTTCAGGTGCCATCTGGTCCCAGATGATACCTGGATCCACATCCTGAGGCTCCCGGAGCTGCAGCACACAGCTCTGACTCTCTCCTGGGCATCTTCCCTTGATGACTAATGGGAACATATTCATAAATGGAACTCAATATTTGCTCCCTGATTCATTTCCTCTTCTTTCACTGTTAAAGTGTCTCTTCCTCCTCTTAAGTATCTGTTAAATCTATCTCTCCCGGCTGAAAAATTACAAGGGGCCCTTCTGCTCCTTCCTTGTCTAATTCATCCTCAGCTACATATCAGGAATATATCTACTGGCTAGGGATGCCGAGCTCAGATTTTAAAAGATACAGCTGATAAGACCCTCTCAGTATCTTTAGACCAGGTAAGTCTCAGCCACGCCCATCCCTGGAAACTTCTCCCAGTCTCTGTTGATTTCTGTTGCGTCTTGGCACCTTTCACAGGTTCACCCCTCTGCCTGAGGACACTGCATCGACTTTAAGTTGCAACTCTTTGTGCTTCAGGATCACACCTGCTTGAGCCTTCCCTGGGGAGGCATTTTCTCACTCTCCCAACAAAGCTGTTGTCTCCTTTGTTTGTGCCCACAAGCCATTCCCCAGGGATTCTGCTGTGCCCCTTGTCACACTGTCTGGAAATTGTTGTTTGTCCCCTCATAAAACAACGTGCTCCTTGAGGATAGTGGGTATTTTATTTATTTTTGTATTAGTCTCCACTGCCTAGCACAGTGTCACGCCCTCTATCAGGCTCGGCGAATTATTCAGTGAATACTTAAGAGAGAAAAAGGAAAGAAGGAAGGAAGAGTTAAGACTCCCAGAACCCCCAAAGCCTCTAACCCCATGATCACCCATGTAGAAAAATGACTTCTTTTCTTGAAATGGAACAATGAGAGGAAACACTTAGATTAACAGCTCCATGAAGGAAAGGAAAAGATCTTTATGCGCAGGGTAAGCTGAGTAGCCTGTGAAGCCATAATGAACGCCTTTCTTTATTTCTCTGCAGTAGGGATAGAGAGTAGGCTGTTATAAAATCCAGATGAAAATTAAGCCAGGAAAAGGAAGTCAGGCACAGTGTCATTTCCCACATTCGAATTCTGAAAAACAATGAAAGTGAACAGCGGCTTAGGACTCGTGGTTACTCACTCAGCGTCAAGAGCAGGGGGCTGGGTCAGCTCCAGTCCTGGAGAAAACAGCAGTGTGCTTGGTCGATTGTTCACCCACCCAACAGTGATACCCAAGGGGCTCTGTGGGCGGGGAAGAGGAGGCTGGAGAAACAGAATAAGCAAGTGATGTGCACGGCGTAGGCCTGTTTCTCTGTGGTCTTCCTAAAACACGTGGAGAGAGCAGAGCCCCATGTGGGGTCCTTGAGGAACCTGTTGGACCTCAGCAGGATGGCTCAGAGGGAAGTGATGCTCCTGCTCTGGTGATGCTGGGTGTAGCTGCTCTTCCAAGAGGTCTTCAGTGCCCTGCACATCATCTTCTACGATGTCAGCAGATCTCTGACTTCCACTTGAGGTGCTCAGAGGCTTGAGTACCACAGTTTCACCTGCTGCCTGAAGAAGGCTGACTGAAGAAGACATGATCCCTGCAGAGGGCTGGGGTGTTTTCTGTCCCACGAGCAGCTCCAGCTCCTGCCTTAGGCCATTCTGTCTTTCCTAACCTGAACCCATGTTCAACCCCTTAATCATTATTAATAGGCCCTTTCATTCCAATGTAGAGCTTGCTTGAAATTAGGATAAAAATTCTTACCACCATTTAATGAGCTTTTCTGAAAAGCTCTGTGGTGTCTCAAATTCACCTGTTGAAGACTTCCTTTTTCACTTGGGTCTACCAAAATCGTCAGTTTTCATTTGGACAGGAAGCTAGGGTGGAAGACCATGTAAAGATCCTGCTGTCCTTAGCCTCAAGAGAGAAGATGGCAGTATAGGAGTGGTAGGACCCAGGGATTTTAGAGGGGAAGGCATTTCTGCACCAGGTAGAGAGGGTATTGATGCTTGGTTTGTAACAGGTAGCACACACCCAGGGTGAGTTGGCACAGGGTATCTGGAGGGACCCAGGGCAGCTGAGAGGAAGCATGGGTGTTGGACGAGGACAGGCCTACAGGGCTGTTGGAGCACAGAGGAGGTGAGAAGACATGAAGTGTGCCACAGAAGTGAACCGAGGACACAGATCTGCCTGGGTGGGGCTAATGGCAGACCTCCAGGGGCAGCTAGACCATGTGACAGGCCTCGTGTCTGTCCCTACAACATACCCTGCCACAACTGCAGAAGAACAATGGGGAAATTAATGTCTATGACAGAGACCCCCGTCCGCACAGCTGGGTGTTTGCCGAGAGCCTGTTTTACTAAGCGGTGTGGGAGCAAAGGGCACGGCTACTCGCGCCTTGGAGCAGGGCCAAGCTCCATCCACCAACCCCTGATGATTTTTTTTTTAAACCCCAGCTCTTATATAAAACATTTAATGGCATCACCATCTATTTTCCTTGAATACAAAATGTTGAATGTTTCTCTCACACCCTCTGGAGAGGGAAACGAGAGTTTAAATTAACTCCAAATGGTAAAAATTTAATACAGCACCAGCTGCCTGCAGGTTCCTTCAGCTCAGATCTCTCGGTCTGAGAGCCGCCCCAGCTGCTCTCTGATCTCACCCACTGCTGGAAAGTTCTCGGCTACTGAACAGCACATTTAAAGCTCATAATGAAAATCACTTGACTTATGGTCTCTGTGATCAACAGGTGAGTCTATTATCTGGTGGTGAAACAAAGCAGATAGTCCAAGTTAGGAGAGAATAATTATCTCCTTGAAGATAAGAAAATACCCTCCGAGGGCTGCGGGCTGACTATGGGCTCCTTCAGGCTTTTCTCTGATGATACAACCTTCTGCCTTTCCACCTCAGGCTTCTGGTGTGTCAATGGGGACAGGAATAAGAGTGATACAGCTTTTGACAGACTCACATAGACAATGGGTTTTGAGGTTTTTATGAGAGCAAAGAGAAAGATGAGAAAACAGGTTCTTGCCTTTATAAATTTTAGGAAAGGATACATAATCTTCAGCTAGGTTGTAGCAAAGCTGAAATGCTCACACATTTTTAGGGGACTCAACTTTGTACTCAATCTCTACCCCTGAACCTATTGCTGTGCAGTAAGATGTAGAACTTTCTAGAATGCAGAGTTTCCTTCACTCGGTGACAAGAATGCATAGGTTGCCTAGCAGCAGCCCCTAGGGATATGTGCTTCTGATTTCTGGTGGGTGACAGGTGATTCCTGAAGTCCTCATGGGGGAGTATGGTGGAGGAGTGTTGTGGAGCCAGGGAAGGTAGCCTGATGTGTTATATGGCTTCCCTGGGTCTCCCCAAGTTTGGCTGATGAGATACTGCCCATACTTATAGCATCCCTTTTGGCATACAATTTAGCTGGGAAAAGTAGTGGACCCAGTGGGAGGAGGTGAGAGAGAGGCCAGAGCCTCTGCCCTCTGAGATGAAGGGAGATTCAGAGTTGTGAGGCAGAGGGCTGAACTTCAGGCTCCCCCATTGTCATGGGAAGCAGCTTTACAGAACATTGCTGTATATTCGACTGGGTTTTCCAATGCAAACTGGAAATATGCTGACAGGGAGCCCTTAGGCATATGACTCAAGGTTCTGTTGATTGTAATTTCTTTTAAAATGTACAAGAATAACCCTCTCCATTATTTTAAGTTGTGTAGCTCAATTTTTTTTTTTTTTCAGTTCTTCAAGACCTATACCAACATTAGCTTTTTTTTGATGAATGTGTCTACTGCTGCTTTCGGTTCTGGGTGACTCTTTTCGGCTTTGGCCCCTGGAGCGGCCACATAGCTTAGTGGCTTAATGATCTAGTACTGAACAGGAGTATTTTCTGATTATGTCTGGTAATTTGTTCCATGGTATTTTGTTCATCAGCTCCATGTAAAGCTGCCCCCTGGCAGTAACAGTGTTTTTTGTAAGCTGCCAGTGGGTATAGCACAGTGCCTGGGAGACCCTGTGAATACCTGATGCTGATGAGGAGTGGGGATGCATCACTGTAATCCCAACATTATGGAAGTTGAGGCAGGAGGATCACAAGTTCTAGCCCTGCCTGAGCAACACAGTGATTTAGCAAGATTCTTTCTCAAAATTCCAAGCAAGATTTTTGAAAAGGACAGGGGATGTAGCTCAGTGCCAAGTGCCCATGTTCCATCCGCAGTACCACAGCAGGGAAAAACACTCTGTGGCTCATTGAAACATAGCATAATCTAGTTACTCGAGACAGTATCTTCCAGGAGCTGTACCATTCATGCCTGGCCTCCCTCCCCTAAATTTCACCAACTTAGAAAGCCTGGATTCTGTCTCCCTGATGACCAACTTTGTGTTCTCCTGTTTGGGGCTCAACACGTTACTTATAGAATGGGAAGCCACTATTGCTAAGAATGCTGGGATTGTTTTTTTTTTTTTTTTCTTTAAGTGACAGAATCCATGCCTATGGGGCATGTGTTTAAGATATTTTGGAGATTATGGAGTCCAGTAACAACAGTTTTAAAAAATTTAGGCTTCAAATCTGTCTTGAAAATATGATGAATGAGTAAAGTGGTAGGGAGAAACAAATTTCGGTAGCCAATTTGTTGTTAACCTGGGCTTAATTAATGAAGCCTTAGACATCATTACATCATTAGATTCCTTTTGGTTATGAGAATTAGCCAGGGAATTAAAAAACCAACTTGTATTTCTTGCTAGATTGTCCACCATGGTCAGAAGTCTGCCTTGATTTTCTCTGTCATTTTAATGGCCTCAGTGTCTCTTTCCTCCTTTCACAGGTGGAAAATAAAATCCCACATAACAGTTATGCTTGGGGAAAGCTGAAATAACATATATAAGGACTGAATAGTTATAAGGGAAAAGCACACCATGAATTTAATTCCATTTCCAGATGTAAAATGTCATAAAGACTTTTTTTTTCCACACTTGGCAAAATAGCCGGAATTTTCATGACCATTTTATTTAGCCGAGTGCATGCGTGTTCATAAGCATGGTATCAGAGGGGCTTCAACGTTGAGTGTGCTGTAAACGCTCTGCGCTGTAGCTTTCCTGAGGCCCCACATGGAGCTCAGTGGTCTACGACCCTCGCCGGAATGGCAGGAACCTGTGTTTGACTAATGGAAGTATGAGGTACGCCTTCAGAGCAAGGATCCGATCTGCGCAGGGAGGCTTCTGACCACCATAATTATTCCCTTCTGACTCCAGACAATGGGGCTGTCATCTGTCTCGAGGAGGCGATCATTTAGTATTTAGTCACTGCCCCCGCTTTTCATGCTGACTTCTGCTATTATCCTCCACGTGTGAGACTTGGGGTCTTGGTGGGGACACCTGGGCATGAGCTGCTGGAGGCTACCAGGAAGCAGGGGGTGTGCTGGCCATCCCTCTGGCTGTGTAACTCAACCAAGCCATACAGTGAGGAGGGTAAATAAAACCAACCACACCAATGTGATGCTTCAAAAACCCAAAGATATCCCAGTGTTGGATGTAAACCTTACCCGGGGCAGACATAAGTTAGTTTAGTAAGAGTTCCCCACCATATTCCATCATGCTGTAACCGAAAACCATTGCACTGTTGGAAAATTAACTGTATGAGCAGATTAATGCATGTGTCCACCTAAGGGTCCCTCCCACAGTGGCCTTTTATGAGCAGAAAGGAGCTCTTTACAACTCAGCTCCTGCTTTGTATAAATTATTAGGGTGAGAGATGTGGGAGAACTTTTGGGTAATGAGAAACAGAATTTGAGAAAGCCAATCAGTTTTCGTGAGTATTTTTAGCAGACCATTAACATATGTATAGATTGTTTTCCAGGAATTTCTTGTTTTTTTTTCAAGTGGAGATGCAAATGTTTGCTATGGGTTTCTCTTTCTGCAAACACTGCCTTGTAGTTAAAACACAACTACTTTAACTACTACAGCCCTTGCTGGGCTGCGGATATAGCTCAGCGACACAAGAGCCTGCGTGCCAAGCACAAGGTCATGAGTTTGATCCCTGGAACCTGGAGGCAAAATCTATCATAGTTATTCCCCACTTGGTTAGTATTTGTTGAGCTTTCTTCATAAAAAATTAGAGACCGCAATCGAAGCAAAATAAGGACTGGCAAAGACTACTTTTACTTTTTAAAATGCAAGGAATTTCAGTTGATCCTGATGCCCTTGTCTTGGAAACGTGGCCTAAGGGTATCTCTTGTGAATGAATTGCTGGTCGCTTTTGTGTGGAGTGGAAAGGTATCCATTGAGGAGAGCTGTCACCTGCAATGACGTGGTGCTGAGATCTGCAGGATTTGCTGTGGGAGCTTTGCACTGCAGTACAGATATATCAACTACGAGAAATAAATGAAAGTTGTCACTGGTGTCAGCAGCAAAACCCAGGGTCCATCCCTCACAAATTATGGACATCTGTATTTCTAATTGGCATTCTTTCAGGCTGTGCCAGCAGAATGGCAATGCCAAGAGTGCCTGACAGCCTGAGAAAAGCCGAGGTATCAGGTTGGGGTGACAGGAGACACTAAGGAGGCACGGAAGCTCTTTGGTATAGAATCCTCTCTCTGGGTTTGTTATAATGCTGGTGATTCTTAGTTGCAGGTACCTCCAAATGGCTCTTTTAATCGGTACTAGATTTGCTACTCTTTAAGCAGGTTGGTTTATGATCTTAGGAGAACAAGTGGTACTGATGGCTACATGACCAGAGGACCACTGGTAAAGATACATACAAATAGTTAACAAGGTAATGGTAAGAAATGTTGACCTTGATTTGTTTAGCTAAGATGTAAAGATTTTTGAAGGTCAAAGGTGTCCTTGTGTAGTGTTTTGGAGTCTAACTGTGCCTGACCCTCTAACATTAAGCTGCTGTGGCCTGCAGTTTTGAAGAGTGAAGCAAACCAGGGGGAAAGCGAGAAGGGGGAGAGAACAGGAAATGGAGTGAGGTGTTTCAGGAAGTTGTCAGGGGTTGACTGATTGATTCCAGATGGAAAGGGTCAGCCTTCATGACCCAGGAAATACTCACTAGGGGAAAGAAGTTGGCTGTGGAAGGGGAAGGCCTGGGAGTGAGATGATGTTGGAATGCACATTCCACTTCCTTTAGCCTTAAAACATTCAGTAATTTTAACTTCTCTGAATAGAATAATATCAGTGTTGTCATCATTCATCAGAAAACAGTGAAGAAAGTTGAATTCGAAGCTTTGACTCAACTGAATGTATCTTCACTTCCAAAATATAGTTAATTCTTTCAAAAGTAGAACAAAATGCATCTAAATTCACTAAGTGAGCATTCCTGTGTACTGGAACTACAGCCCTACATGGCTGATTTTGTGAAGTGGAGTTTGTGAATTGAAACCATTACATTTTGCAAATTGTTTAATTGACGGCTCTTAGGTACCTCCTAGGCTACAATATTTGGAATATGAAAAACTAGGACCTGAAGTAAAACTTGCATATGTGTATATAGACACACATGTGCTGCACATACATTTGGACATAATTTAAAATCTTGTAATAAATTTTGCAGACACTGAAATAATTCAGGTTAATTCCACTGCTGTCATGAGAAGCCAGCACTAGCCAGCAAGAGATTAAAATTTATTTCCATTGTTAACAGAAAATAATGAAGTGCATCTGAGCCACCAGGGTATGTCATTCGGGAAATGTTCACTTTGGAACTGAGTCTCACTCCACCCAAATGGACAGTGATGAAATCCTCTGGCTTGCAAGAGCCTCGTATTCTGCGGCAGGAAGGCGTGGGGCGTGTTAGCAGGCAGCGTGACAGGGAGCTTGTGCTGTAGATTCAAGTGGTCTCATAGAGAAGGGGCGTCGCGTTCACGTAACCCTCGGGCGGAGCCGGGGCTCCCTCCTTGCCAGGCGCCTAGGATCATGTGTTAACCGCTAACGCCTGACAGAGCCTCTCGGTGTTCTTTGGGATTTTTGTTTTGTTTTTCAGAGACAGCAGCCAGTAGCACGCATAAGTGTGATTCCTCTCCTTTCCCCCTTTATCTTGTTACTGTTGGAGGCTAAGCATGAATACAGGTGATGGGGTTTCACGTCCGTGTTCGCTGTAACCCTGAGACTAAGTGGCTCAGCCTCTCCCTTGGCCTGTGACGTGATCTTGTGTTTTGTTAGAATCACTCTGATAAGAACCCGTGCCTTGGAGTGTTGGCTGGGAGGAGTGATGGATGTCTCCGTTTTATGCTTGCCACTGCTTGATAGGAGCTATCTAGGGCTTTCCACAGACGCTAACATGTTAACATGGACACAATTGAAAACAGACCCAGACCCAGACAGGCTACAGCCCTTGAATTGTGAGCAATTATATGGGTGATAATTTTCTGAATGACAACTGAGGTTCCTTTAGGTTTGTTCTTTGAATCCCCAGGTCCTGTCAAATATCTGACATGTAGTAGGAGCTCAGTGCGTATCTGTTGAGTTGAATGATTGAACCCCACTTACGTCTACATAAAATTTCATATATGCTATAGCACGCCTATGGAGCAATTTGTGAACTCATGGGCTTTAGGGATTCTCTCTGTCTTATGACATTGCAAATATTTTTAAAATGTTAAAAGATGCCACTAGAACTGTTCTTGGCTGGAGCTGGGGAAAGTGCTGTGGGGAATGTTGCTTTGCACAAAGAGACACAAAACATTTCCTGGGGAATACGCTATTCAACATCTAGAGAGCAGTGTAAGTTGCCCATAGAAATTTTACGTTTAAAAAAAACCCTGCCACACCTATGATCATCATCATTTTATATAGAGGAAGTGAAGAATGGACAGTGATAGGTGAAATGACAACAGTTTGACAATTCTTTCTTTTTTAAAATTTATGTATCTGGTACAAGGTCTTGCTATGCAGCTCAGTCTTGTAATGGTCCTTCTGTCTCAGCCTCCCCAGCTCTGGGATTATAAGTGTGCGCCACCTTGCCTGGTTTTGGTAGTGGGCTTGGCAGGCCCTGGGTGGGGACAGCACATCATGTATTACTGGGGATCACACTCAGGTCCTTGTGCTTGCTTAGGCAGGCACTTAGACTGCTGAGCTATCTCCCCAGCCTGAGTTTGACAATTCTTGAAGTCAAATGATGAATGGTAGTGATTCATGAAGAAAGGATCAGGTCCCCTCCTCTCCTTTACTTAAATATGGCATGGCAGAACAATGACAAATAGAACATTGGGAAGTTACGTTTGGGGCATAAGTAGGAAGAGTTCTTTTAGGACATGGTTCCTCATTAAGTACCTATTCAATGTCTGTCCTCAAGGGCTGTACCTGTGCATACTATTTTTTTTTAAAAAGACGGTATCACCATGTATAACTGACGGGAGCTGAGAATTAGGTTCCCGCGTGGGCTGGCTGACCTTTTGGGGTCCAGTCCGTCCATGGTAAGTGGATTCCCTGCTGTTCCACTTTGCTGACTTCTGCCTCCTAGAATGTTGTCCACACCCTGTGCTCAGCACACGTGGAAAAACTCAATTTCTTAAGAATCTTATGTATGTATGTATGTATGTATGTATGTATGTATGTATGTATTTGGTGCAGGATCTTGTTATGCAGCTCAGACTCATAGTGATCTTCCTGTCTCAGCCTCTCCAGTGCCGGGACTGCAGGCATGCACCACCATGCCCAGTTTTGGGGGCCAGCATGGCATGAGGTACTGGGGATCAATCCCAAGTCTTTGTGCTTGCCAGGCAGGTGTTGTGCCAAGCTATCTCCACTGCCCCAGAACTCAAGCTTGATAAAGTTCTGTTTGCTGCTGTCTTCCACAAAGTGTTCTGAGGATAGAGACCATGCCATAGAATTGCTACTACCTGACCTCTGTAGCCCTTTCTAGAATCTTCTCCAGGGCTTGGACCATGGGAAAATACGCTGTGTCTGACAGTGAATAGGTACTTAATGAGGCAGTAGGGAGGCAAACAGGACAGAATGTATCCTCCCTGGCTGCGTACCGAACACATTCCTGAATGCTTGACAGTTATCTCAGTTTTTCCCCATTTTATCTCACTTAGCCCTGTGTGATAGGGAGCATTGTTTATATTTTTAGGTAAGAAAAATGAGAAAGTTCAATAACTTGTCCACAGCTTTATGTTAGGAAGCAGCAGCCTGGGACTTGAATTCAGTTCTGACTATAAATCTTTGCTTGCCAGGATTCCACACCCACC
Source organism: Capromys pilorides (assembly GCA_004027915.1). NCBI lineage: Eukaryota > Metazoa > Chordata > Mammalia > Rodentia > Capromyidae > Capromys > Capromys pilorides. Next base: position 31,281 of record PVKN010001578.1, read on the forward strand.
TGCTCCGTGTCTTCCAGTGAGATACCAAATGTCCCATGTTTACAACACTGAATTCCAGGAACCTTATCATTTTCTCATTAGTCTGATCTTCTCTGCCACTGTTCCCTAGTGGGCGAGGACATTCCATCATCCTGGTGTCCAGTGTGAGGTCAGAACCAGCTCCGGAGCTTGGAGCTGGACCTTCCAGTGACCTTGGTTGTGTCTTCATTCCCAGATACTCTGTCAGCACCTTAGGACTGCAGCCCAAGACCCCACTGGGAATGACAGTCCAGTCATTTGATGGAGAACTTGTTTTTTGGAACCAGCAGGCAAAGGGCCAATTTCCACCACTTTATGACAGAGACAGAGTTTGCACCCAAATATATGACAACACATGGACTCAGGGATGCCTCTTTTCTACTAGGTTCTTCTGTAATTCAGGAGGAGAGAAGCCTGCCGAATTGTTAAACACATAAGCCCTTTCCAAGTTCCATCTTGTCTCTCACTTGGCACGTGCCAAGAGTGGCAAAGAGAATTCTAGTGTGTTTACTATTTTCTCTGAAACTAACCCTAGCACCCACTTTCTTTCACTTTAAATCCGCAGGTTGTGTTGTCAACCACAGTGAACGTGGATGGACATGTGCTGGCTGTTTCTGACAACATGTTTGTTCATAACAACTCCAAGCACGGGCGGCGGGCACGAAGGCTTGACCCGTCAGAAGGTAGGGCCATCCCAGGCAGAATGGAGCGGATGAATGAAGTTCTACACACATTTCCTTGTTAGAATTTCAAATTTATGTCTCAACATTGAAGTGTAGGAAGTGTACAGAGCTATGTGAGTCTACAAGTGCGGCTGTAGACGCTGCCTGCAGCCTGCTGCCTGGTGAGCCACTCTTCCGCCCCAGCCTCTTCCACTCCGGTCTGTGTTTCTTTTTGCAAGACAAGCTTTTCAGGCAAATGTAGGCCTATGACATCTTAGTTAAACAGGACCCTTACAGTGCCAGACATGCATGAATAAGTGTCAGCTGTGTTCTTAAACAGATTGCGGGCAAAACAAAACAGTGTGCAGAATGAAACTGACACTAATTGATTTTTGTTTGCTTGGACAAGAAGAAGTCATGGGCTGCTCTGGGTAGTTTTCCAAGTGCATTAAAGTAATTAGAAATACTGGTAACTGTTAAACTTCAAGTTGTCCAAAAAATTAAAGCCTATCGATGAACACAGCTGACAAACTGAACTGAATTCCATCTCCTTTGTTCACCTTCCTTCCGCTCCTCTGACTCACGAGTGCTGGAAGACCTCAGGCAGATGGAAGGCCAATTAGGCTAGTACTGTACTGGAGTGTGATGCTGGTGCCATGTACGGCACACTAGGCCCCACCTCAACTTGGCTTTTAAAATATATCTCGTATCATTTTAAATAGGAATTAATGAACTGAAAGAAAATGATTGAATCAGTAAAGAATTTGGAGTGGTGTTAATTCTCCCACAGTGGGCCCTGAAAGGGGAGAAGAAAATCCCAGAATTCAGAGCTAGGAGCCCCTTGAGTTTCTTTTGACTGATTGGATGTGATTGACTGGCTGTTCAAAGGGGGCTCGTGTTTTTGGAGTCCTGCCAAAGTTCTCCCCCACCTTTGACCCTGTCAACTTTGGAAATGGAGTGATGGATTGACTTTAGTTATGGCCTGAAAACCATATTGGGTTCCTGTTGGGATGTAAAGTCCAGAGGCCTCAAACATGTGGAAGAAGGGAAGAAAAATCTTTCCTAGAAAGTGAGGACAGTGATTAGAAATTGTCCTTCAATAGAACTGCAGCACCCTCCAAACCCCAACAACTTTGACTATGGTAGGTTTTTTCGTTGTCCTTCTCTCCCCAGCATATTACCAGGCCTTGTAAATCTTAACATCTTGGAGCAGAGGAGGTGGGGAGAGAAAAGGGATTTACACTTTTCTAGTGTGATCAACTTATAAAAATATGGGCAAAACCAACAGAGTTTTGAAAACAACCTTTGCACAATTAGCTAAGTGTTTCTCTTTTTCATACTTGATGGTCAACTCATTAGGCTTTAATGACATGGTAAAAAAAAAAATCAACAACCAATTAGGGAAGGCCAGAAAGTCAACAAATCTCAACTTGAACTTATAAGAATGGCCAACAGCTTCCCAGGAGGGTCTGTTCCCTAAACTCCAAATTTTCTACCAGTAAAGGCAACAATGGATTGTTCCTCTCCTATCTTCACAGCCACCCCCTGCATCAAAGCCATTAGCCCCAGTGAAGGATGGACCACAGGAGGTGCTATGGTCATCATCATTGGAGATAACTTCTTTGATGGCCTCCAGGTGGTGTTTGGCACCATGCTAGTATGGAGCGAGGTAAGCCAAGGCGACTGGCCTGCCCAGTCTCATTTGGTCCAAAGATTGCTTTGTTCTGAGGAAATCAGTTCCTAATTCCTGAAGTATGAGTAGCATGAACATGCTTGACTGAGCACGTACTCTGGTCCAGGCACCAAGGATGAGAGGATGTGGAACTTGTGGTGACCACGGGGTCAGATTCTTTCCTCAGAAAGACAAGCATTGACTATATATAGTGTTACAGAAAGGTGTGAAAAATTAGAAAAAGTGTAGATATGGGATTATTGAAGAATGATAAAAAAAAAAGCTAGGGAAAATTATGCTTTGAGAAAATGTAATGCTGCTGAGGAAGGGCTACGTTTGCCCTATGAAAGAAAGAACTAGAACAGCAGTATCTGTGCTTAGGCAGGCCCTGACTCTGTGATGCATGTGGAAAGAAATGTGCTGGAAACACACCAGATAATATTAGTTATCTCTGGGTTATGCAATGGATTTTTTCTGTATTTCTATAACTGTGCACTTTTCTGAATTGGATATATTCTGCTTCTGTAACCAGAGAAACAACAAAACACATTACTAAAAGATAAGTAATGGCCCTGCGCTGGGCTTGGAAATGGCCAAGTCAGTATCCAAGGCCATGTGCGGAGCCCTGGGTGATGGTTTGTCTAATAGGAATTTCATTTCCCTGCGTGTTTGTTCCCAGCTAATAACCCCTCACGCCATCAGAGTGCAGACTCCTCCCCGCCACATCCCGGGAGTAGTGGAAGTGACATTATCTTACAAATCCAAACAGTTCTGCAAAGGAGCTCCAGGACGGTTCATTTACACAGGTAGGTGGGGGAAAGACTTCAGTGCTCTAGTGCTCAGACTCTGTGCTTTATACCTGTTTCAAGAGTTGAGGCCTTCCCAACAGTGTGGAAAGAGTTGGTCGGCATGGTAAGCATGGAATGAGGGAGATGTGGACTCAATTCTAGGTTTATATTTTACGTAAGCAGTGTCTTCCTGGGCTGGAAGATGGACATGGTGGCGCACTTCAGAAATACACTCTTACAAATTTAACTCTTTAACTCTGCTGAAAACACACTGGAATAGTCTCTTATCCAGGCAGTCAGACAAAAACAGACCAACTTATTGGCTGTAAATAAATTTTCTTAAAAATGACCCAAAAGAGTGGCCCTGTTATGTTGCAAAGTGGTGAAAAGTGTTTATAACTTCATGAAAGTTAAGACCCATTTATTAGTCAGTATTCATTTGGTTTCTACTCTGTAGCTACTGCTTTGTCTAGAGAGGAGATATCTGTGATATATAAAAGGCAGTCCTTTCACTGCTGGAAGCTTAGAAATTTTGGGAAGAGGCAGGAATATATAGCATAAGGCAGCTGGAGAATTTGAAAATTTAAGATGCTCGATGTTTCCAATGGATAGACTGAGCTTCAGAAGGAGAAGGGTCTTGTATGGATAGAGGGCGGAATGGGGTGTCAAGGAGGAAGTGGACACTGACTAAATTTATGGATGGGAGGATGCCGATAGGCAAAGGAGAGAGCAAAGAAGGCTGTGACTGTGGGAATCCCACATGCACAGGCAGCGGGGAATGAGGTTGGGAGGTTGGATCTACAGCTTACCATGCGCTTACCGGACCTGGTCAGATCTTAGTGCAGACAAGGGAGGAAGAGGGAAGTTACCTTATGAAGGCAGAAAGAGGAATGGTGGGTACCAGTGGGTAGGGGCAGGAACGGGGAATTATTGTGGAACAGATGCAGTCCTAGTTTTGCAGAAGGAGAGGTGTTGTGAGACGAACTAGAGGACAATGTAAATGCACTCAGTGCTATTTCATTCGATGCTTAAAAGTGATTAGTGTGGTAAAGTTTTACATTCATTTATGTTTTATGAAAGTGCCATGCACTTAACTGATTGTGCCACCAGAGCTCCTAAATATTGATTAAAATCAGTCTTTTAATCCCCATTTATTTTTAAATGAAGAAGACAGAAACCTTGTAGGGACAGTTGAGCTTTTTTGCAGGAAATAAGGAAGGCACCAAGCATTCCTGTGCTTGGGAGAGGACTGTGCAGGTGTCGCCCTAGGAAAAGCAGTAGCCACACAGTCGAAGTGCTGTTCAGAGAAAGGCAGAAGGATGCAAGGAGACCAGGCAGGATACTGTATGTGGAGAGGGGAAGTAAGGGACGTGACAAAGGCACAGGGAACCAAGGGAACGTGTCACGTGCAGTGCACATTTGCAGTACCATTCTGTTACGTGTGATGTTCTTTTATTTGACTCCAACTCCCTTCTCGAGTTAAAATGTGTGCATCTGGTTAGAGAGGGACTAGAAATAGATGGGTGGGATAATGTCCAGGCGCATTTCTTTCACATCTTTTCCTTCGCGTTTGCTCTGCTGAGATCAGTGCATCTCCAGTGCTACATGTTGTGGGTGTGAGAGTCCACAGCAGACACCATGGAAAAGTCACCACTAGCTCCAAAGGGACACAGCTTTGTCACTTATTCCAGGTGGTACTCATGACATGTCCCTGTGGGGTAGCGCAACTCCAGTCCGGAATGTAAGAGTGGGTGGAGTCCAGCCCCTTGTCCTAATGAAGCATGCATTCTAGAGGGAGAGATGGATGGCGAGGAAAATGACTTTCAGAGAGTGGAAGTGAGTGGAGAAGGTGGCTGTGGGCAGGAGGGCCAGGGAGGGCCAGGAAGGGCCAGGAAGGGCCTTGTGAGGAGGGCACAGTGAGCCGAGCCTGGAGTGGCAGGAAGGGACAGCTGCAGCAGGCCTCTGGCTCCTTCCGCTGTCTGTCTCCTGTCCTCCTCTCTAGTTCCTTCACACCATCTCCTCCCTGTCCCAGGGACTCCTTGGGGCTGCGTTTTTTGACTGGTTCCCTGGTATTCATGGCAGCAGGGCCTAGGAAGCCCATGATTTGGTCATGTGTGCAAGGGCAGCGTCCCCAGCGGGAAGCACAGCAAGACTGCAGAGCAAGCAATGGGAAGGAGCCCGGTGCCAGTGAGGCAGGGCTCAGGGTGATTCTGGGGAGTCAGTGGGCAGGAGAGCAATGGGAGGTGACTGAGAGGGGCTTGACTGGATGCCTTCCACAGACAGGGCTTCTGGCCTCCCCAGGGCTTCAGAGATACCTCTTGGACATGGATGACAAGGCTGGTCTGTGAGGATCTGGGGGCTTTAATAACTGGCGTGTTGCAGCTCGTACCCAACTCTCTATGGAAATAAAGACTGATCTCAACTCTGTGTGGAACTCTGGATCGTCAGAGCCTCTGTGTGTGTGTGTGTGTGTGTGTGTGTGTGTGTGTGTGTGTGTGTGTAAGTTTCCTCTTATATGCAGAGGTTCTACTCTTCGTTGTACTTTTAGACTTTTATACTTTGGCTGGACTCTGACCAGTTAGATGCAAATCTCTGAATTCACATATTCATTTAGCAAACATGTGCTCAAATCTCTGTTCAAAGAACAAAACCAGTGTCAGTACACCGAGTTGAGTAGCACTAAGCGATTTCCTTCATGCAAACAGCCTTGTCACAGTGATTTCAAAAGACTATGTCAGGTGGACCTGCTCTTGGTGCTGCTGGGAACTGAAGTCCCTCTTCTCACAAGCTCATAGGTATAAGGAAAGCATCCAAGATGGATGTGGGCAGGTTGGGGGTCATGTGTTGCATTGAAAAAGTATGAGAAAAGTCATACTTTTGTTGTCACCCTTCATGTATCATCGTGGAGACTAAGTTGAGCAGGAATCATAAGGGAAGGAGCTCTATATGTACGAAGGGAATGACCTCATTGTAAACTGAGAGGACAGGGAAAACCAAGAGCGGTCCAGACAGAGGCAGCAGCACCTGCAAAGGGCTGGGGAGAAAAAGAGCATGTGGTACATTTGACAATCTTCACCAGGGCAAAAGTGATGAACTGAGGAGAAGCTGGGCACGAGCTGGAAGGGAGGCAGGGACACGCTCCACCCAGGCCAGTTTTCTCGGCTCTTGCCTAAGTCCCTTGTGTAGCCGTGGGAATGTCATCACCACGTTCAAGTTTGCCTTTTAGAAGACCGTCGTGGATGCACAGCCTCAGAAGCCAGTGTGGAGGCAGAGAGGCCAGGCGGAGGCCAGTGAGGTAGCCTGGGCTGAAATGATGGCAACTGACTAGAGCACTGGTGGTGGGGACAGGGGAGAAGTGGGTGCAGCTTAGGGGGCAGCTTTGATGGGACTTGCTGACTGGATGGGTGCAGGCTGGAGCGGGAAGGGGCTGTTTCTCAGGTTTCATGGTTGAAAAATTGGGCGGGTCTAGTTTAGATTTTTTTTTTTTTTTTTTTTTTTTTTAAGGTATAACATGCTACGGGAGTTCAGAGGAAGGACAGAATACTTTCAGCTGGCCAGAAGGGTGGGGGATTAAGATTGTAAAAATGCAGATTAATGAATAAACTTAACACAATGCTAATCAAAATACTAACAAAATGCTTAGGGAAACTTTACAGAGTTCACCTGGGAAGGCCCTAAAGTGGCATCCTTGATTTTGAAAAATGGGAGGGCCTTGTGCTATCACACATTAGAACCTACTTTATGTGTCAATAATTAAAACAATATGGGGCTTGCGGGACCCTCTGGGAATGTGATGCAACAGAAGAGAAGATTTTTAAACAAGAGTGGCAAGTGCATGCTCTGAATGTGTAAGTCCTCAGGCACCAGCGGGGCAATGCGCCGTCCCCGGCCAGCATTTAACCCGCGAGTTGGCCCACTCGTCGAGTAGTCAGATGAAAAAGTTAGGGTTCTGACTTTGTGTCATAAACTGAAACATTGTTAAATATTTCTAATAAAATGCAGGCAGTTCAAAAGATTTGAAATCTAAAAAAATGATCTTGAGCCTTGCTCACCTTGCACTTGTGATGACAGAGGCCATTGGGCAGAAGATGTCATTACAGAAAAAGAGAATGTATGTGTGCGAGGCAACCAGGTACAAGAGCAAGAGGAAAGGCATAAGCTGGAAATGTATTTGCTCAGTGAGCTGTGTTATCCTACATGGGAAGAGATTCATTCTTTTCAGCAAAATTTATTTTATGCTTGCTATTGTTGTCTGCTACATTACCCACTGTGGATAAAGAGAATGTTAGGTATCTTACAAATTGAGAAAAAGACAAATATTGAAATAGGAAGCTGGTATGTAACATCAGGAGTTAATTCAGGAAGGAATTACAATTAAGTGATAAGCACATAAAAATTTCTAGCCCCATGAATAATCAAATAAATGCAAGTTAAGGCAACAAGATTATCACAAATATTTCTTTATCAAATTTATCAAATGTTTATTGAAAAAAAATTTTAAATGAAAATATCCAGGCTGTCAAACTTAGTAGGCAAGGACTTCCCATCCCACCACTGTCGTATCGTAAAATAGCTAGAGAAAAGCAAGTAACCTAATGATATAGCCTAAAAGATATATGTGTCAGGGCCAGTGAGATAGCTAAGCAGATTAAACACCTGCTTAGGCAAGCTCTAGGACTGGGGTTTGATCCTCTGTCACCAGCCCTGCCCCCAGGCATGCTGAGCCAGCCACCAAGACCTTTAGTGCTGGGCAGGCTGCAAACAAGATCACTATGAGTCTGAACTGCATAGTGAGACCCTGTGGCGGGGAAAAAAATACATGTGTCTTTGACCCAGTGGCTCTACCTTCAGGACTATGTTTGCAGAAAATAATTGAATTTGCCCAAGGCTGTTTAGTGGAGCACTATTTATAGGAGTGAAAAATTAAAAACATCCTTAGTGTCCATTAAGGGAGCCATTAAATAATGAAACATCTTTACACTTATTAAACATTAAACAAATGCAATGGATGGATATTTATTTACACAAAAGACATTCATGATGTAAGATTTTTAAAAAGCTTTAAAGCCATATGCATAGTATGAGCCAATTTGTAGATTTATGAAAAATGAATAGTTTACAGATAGCCAAGCATAGGAGCCTCTGTACCACAGTGTTAGCTATGGCATTCATTGAGGTGTGTTCTTAGTTTTTTTATGATGCTTTTGTGTCTATAATTTTCTCATAAAATAAAATAATTATAATTAAAACTTAAAGGAATGAAATATGATATAAAAATTAATGTCACACATATTGAAACAGCATGCACTGGTGAGCTTGGTTTTTCACGCATGAAGAAGGTCTTTCTAGCTGGGTGGCCAGGGCAGCTTCTTTGAGGAGGCTGCCATTGGCTGGACGACCCTGGACATCAAGTGAGGTCAGAAGGGTGGGGACTCAGGAGTTAGCTCTTTCACAATTGGAGAGAAACTGGAAGTAGCAGAGCTCTGGAGGGTGGTCTAAAGTCTGGTCCCTTGCAATGAAATCTTCTATTTTGAGATCACGGGGCCCAACACAACTCAGAATGGTGGGGACCAAGAGCTGATGTCATCCATAGAGCGTTCCGGGCCTGACAGGAAATGGGTTGGTGGCTTTCTGTCTTTCCTCTGGAATGTGCAGTACTGACGTGCAAGTTTATAGTCTCAGTCAGATGGCTGGACAGGCAGTGGCTTCCACAGGTGCCTGAAGATGACCCTGCTCTGTCCAGATCTGAGTCCCCGCTCAGTTGGCCCTCCGAGTTGTGAACTTTTCCCTACAGGGAGATGGACTGAGGCCTCGTGGATTTCTACCTGGCCTGGCTGAGGGCTGAGGGTGGAATCCTGGGCCACACCCTTGCAGCAACTGGGGGATCAGGGGCTCCGGCTCCACAGCCAACTTCCCCATGAGGAGGGGGCAGTGATCTGAGCCACTCTGGCCCTAAACAAAATACTGGTCTGCAATGGTAAGGTGAGAAAAATCATCCTGATTCCAGAAGGAAAGAAAAACCTGAAACTTAGAGAGCTTTGGTGGGGGCAGAGAGAGCCATCTGGATAGGAGGGGTCAAAGAGAACTGGTGGGGAGGCAGTCAGAGAGCTGCTTCCAGAGGCTGGCTGGGCCACCATCCTTCACTGGCCTTTTGTTAGGTACTCGACCGCTCTGAGGTTCATTTTCCTCTGTCAGGTGAGGACATGTTATACTATTACCTAGAGCTGCTTGCTCAGTTTGGCAGATCGTGAGAATACTGCCTTATGCAACTCCAGACATTCCTGGTCCTGCACTTCTGGAGAACAAAGGTCTGAGGTTCTGCATTTTAAAGAAATGAACTTGGGAGGTATGAATTCAGCTCTTATGGTGGTTGCACATTATGGCTTCAGGATGTTCACCCACGGGCAAGTGCTGGGCGCCTGGGCCTTTTCTCCATGGACACAGTATTGGAGGGTGGCTTTTAGGTGGGGCTTCCTAGAAGAAAACTTGGAATTAAGGATACAGGAAGGGGGGTTCAAGCAAAGCTCCTCCCTTAGCGCCTACCTTAACACACACAGCTGTGGCCCACAGTCTAGTTGTTGATGGTTCCCGCACTCACTGCTGTTCCTTTGTAATGGGCCCGAGTCTATTAGTTGTACAAAGGACATCAGGGCTCAGAAGAACACCACCTTTTCTTCACATGTGTGCCTCCACTTGCAGTTTGCTAAGGTGCAGTTTGTTCCTGTGGAACTGGGAGTCCCATGAAACTCATCAGGAAGAGACCAGCTGCCTCTGCCTGGTGCGGGCCCAGAGATGAGCGCCTGCCCAGGCTTAGCAGGCAGGGCAGCCAGTTTCTGCTCTCCTGTCTGACTTTCCCACCAAGAATGGGTACTGAAGAGAAGGAAGGACCCCGGGTACCTGGGGGGCTGCGGCAGCCAGCATGCAGGTCCTTGCTGGCTGTCTTTACTTCAGGTGGTACAGGTGTGCAGGTGGCTGCAGGAGGTGGAGTTGCAGGCGTGTAAAACCAGGAATGTATCACCATGCCCAGAGCATGCTGCATGGGTTAAGCACAGGCCGTTGAGGACTGGGGATGGGTGTACACAGCTTTTTACTCTCACTACTCTTTGTAGCTGTATTTGTACTCTACTGTACCTCTTTCCCGAATCCACGCCATACCTTTGATTTATATCAAGACATTTCCCATTAGTGCTATGATAATATAGAACTAGTAGAGAGAAATGATGGTAGTAGTTCATCTGTGCATTGAGCAGGGAGGGAAAGACTACTTAGAAGTTCTCATAATCACTGTTTCCATGACTTTTTAATGAGTATTTCAACATTATAATCCTGTTATGTGTTCAGACCAATGAAGTCCCCTGCCCCATGGTCACCAAGCTATGTCCAATCCAAGTGGTCTCATTCCAAAACTTTGCTCTTAACCATTAACCTATACTTTTTGGTGCTATACAGCTCATTAGAAAGCATAATAAATACCAAGGCCATCTGTGTGGCCTTTTCTGATAGTTGGATTTGCCAGCTGTGCTTGGCTTTATTCCTCTGGCTGCTAGTTTGAGAAAGGGCACAGCTGGTAGGCAGTGGCCAATGAGCATGAAGAGGGTCTTGCAAGGTACCTTGCCTGTGTCCAAGTTTTCTTGGTGGCAAACAGGATGTTTTTCACTATCTCAGGCTGACATGTTAGACTCACAGCCTAAGCAATGCCCTGAATTCCTTTTTTTTTTTTTTTTTTGTACAGGGTCTACAGGATCTCACTACACAGATTGGACTTGTAGTGATCCTCCTGTTTTCAGCCTGCCAAGCACTGAGATTATAGGCACACTGCCTTGCCCTGTCTCCATCGCCATCTCAGTGCGCTCTGGGGACAGGGTTGGCATGGCAGGCCGGGGGTCGAACCCTGCTGAATTCCTTCTGTGGAAGAGAAACTTTCCCACCTGTAATAATTAATGTTGCAGAGAATGAGAGGGCACAGGCTTTGTGTACTGATCCACATGAGCGACATTGAATCTGCATGGCAGGCAGCCTGGAGCCTTGCTGTTGGTGAATAGGGTGGATATTTAAGTTGTGTGTTCCAGTGAAAGACACATTACCAAGAACTCCCCTGGAAATACTGCTCTTGCTTGGAGCAGACTTATCCTGTCCTTGAGACTTTCTGAGGCAGTTCTGGGAGTTCCTTCAGCAGCTCTTTAGTTGTGTGGTGGCAGCTGCCTTGAGGTCCTGAACTGATAGAAAAAAAAGATCTTTCCTGGTGATTCAGACTCTGGGCACGAGCTAGAAGCAAGGACACACCATAATATTTTCTGCTTTCCCACTAAATGGTCCTCAGCATTTTTTTTCAGTCATGCCTCTGAAAGACGTAAAAGAGAACTTTCAGAACTGCTTCTGAAAGCTGTAAGAATGATAGGGCAGTTGTGTTTGAAGATAAGGTGGATAGTTGGAGGGGGATTCTTGGCAATGCATCATTCTGGAATAAACGTGTAAACATTTAAGCTGCATTTTGATTACGTTTGATACCTTCCTAGAAAGATGAAGGCATATACATAGCAAAAACATAAGCAGGGGCTGGGGCTAGCTGGGCGGTCTAAGTGCCTGCCTGGCAAGTGCGAGGATCCAGGTTCCATCCCAAGTCCTGCATGTGGTGCCAGCCCGACCCCAGAGTCACTGAACCGGCCACTGAACTGGGCGTAGTGGTGCATGCCTGTAGTCCCAGCACTATGGAGACTAAAAGAGAACGATCACTACAAGTCTGACCTGTGTAGCGAGAACCTGTACCAAATAAACAAACAAACAAACAAATAAATAAGAAAGAGATTAAAAAATAAGCAGAATTCACTATAGCAAACATTTGGAAAGAAGATATATAGTAGGTGTGATGGTGTAGTTGTTTTCCTCCTTAGTGGCTGGTTGGTGGCCTTTTTTGTGTGTGAGTTCTCTTCCATGAAATGCATATTCTTCAGATCTGTCATCTATGCCCTTGATACATCAGTTGAGACAAGAAATCAAGGTTTCGTTGGCAACAGAAGAGCCCAAGGCAACTTATTAACCTGAATTTGCAGGTAGGGGCCTAGGCCAAGGCAGGCAGGGATCAAAGGAAAGCAAAGAGCAGAAGAGACCGAAGAGGCCTAGCAGGCCTGGGCTATGCAGAGGTGTCCCGAGGTCTGAGGTTGGATTTAGAAATAGCCTTAGTCAGCCTCGATAACAAGGATGCTTTGGGAAGCGGAAGAGTTCACACAACGTCTCCACCCCATACTCCTTATCTTTTACGTTAGTGTAAAAAAGAAACTTACTGATTAAATACCACTGTTCATTGTTTGAGTAGGAGAGCTCTTCAGCAGGAAGAGGCAGGAGCTGGGAGGAGAACTGGGAGAGCTGGATTTTCCTACAGCCCCCAAGTCATAGCCAGACAGCCCCCAGAAAGCCCCAGCATGAGCGCCTCCCTCCACAAGCCGCATGGCACAGATGTGCAGTCTAGATTTCAAATGTTAGTAGCTCGTCCATTTCCCATTTCTCTCCCCCGCCACAACATTATCCTAAAAAAGAAAAATCCCACTGAAGAAATGAAACCAAGTTTTCCATAAAAATGCCCAATTCAGGCATCAAAAACTGGCAGGAGGACAATTGTTCCCTGCCTAAGGAGGCATCAGCCTGGATCCGCAGCTCTCCAGGTACTCTGCACGTCTTCGAAGCTGGACGCACCCCCACATCTTAGGAAGCACAGGTTCATGCCAGCTGGGTCTGAGGAATGGTGTCCCGGTGTCAGCCCCAGAGTAGGAAATGTTGCTCCTCTAGAGATGCCCAGCTCTTTAATGGACTGGAGCTCTCAGCTCTAATAGCCTAAAACTGGATGACGGGGAACAGGCACATACTCAAAACTGCTCCACTGTGGCATTTAGATTTGCCCTTGAAATTTATCTTTAATTTTTACAGTTGTCTCCTTAACCATGTATATTACTCCCCTCTTCAAACAATCTGTCTTGCAGCTGCAGTTTTTCTCAAAACCAAAGTGTAATTAAATATTAAATTAGTATTTCATTTAAGATTAAATATCAAAGGCTTCCACCTAATCTTTCACTTGCACGCTCTTGCTTCTCTCCTCATGTTCTTGTTCTTGTTCTTATGTTCGCAAAGGCAGGTGCCACCTCTGAACAGTGAGTTCCTGCATGGTCTTTATTTCTTTCGTTAAAAAAAATTGGCTGATCTATGTGGCCTCCCCCTGGCACATCCAAGTGCTCTTCTGGCCTGGTGTTAATCTGGAAGTCACACCACACAGCTTCTACTACCTTTAGCTTTGTTTTCTGGAACAAAACTCCTGTACAAGATTCTGTTTGATTATTCTCTGTATTCTGAAGGAAGTTGGGATCTAGAACACGGATCGTGGGGTTCCCTGGTTCTGTAGGCTGCTTGCTTGCTTGCTCTCTCTCTCTCTCTCTCTCTCTCTCTCTCTCTCTCTCTCTCTCTCTCTCTTTCTTTGTATTTTAGGGAAGGGTCTATAGAGTGTTCAGAGTCTAACTACTAGAATGATTTGTAGTGATCCGCCTGTTTACAGCCTCCCAGGAGCTGGGATCACAGGCGTGCTCCACCACGCCCAGTCAGCTGCTTCCTTTAGTGAGCCACATGCTCTGTAAGTCTCTGATCTAAGTGCACACTTCATGCAGATAAACGTACATGTAAGCACACAAACTCTAAGTTCAGAGTTTTTACCTTTTTGGCCTACGCTGGCCATCTGTAGGCTTTGCAGTGAAGCTAGAACAAAGCTGAAATCCACGCCGGCTGTGTGACTCAGCAACCCTCCCACAGTGCTAGCGCAGCTCAGCTCTTGACTCTCCTCTCGCTCCATCATCTTATTCTCCTCTTCAGTTTCTGCAAACAAGATGCACCAGGGGTTGCCGCTTCTGCATCTGCAGTTTGCACCCCCGGTGATCCAGGGCACAAATACTTCCTGGGATGCTGATGTTGTATTGTAAACTCTAACACAGAGCCTGCTTCTCATGTAGCCAGCACTCCGATGAGTGTAGTAAACAAAAATAGATGGGCAAGCTGGGATAAACATCATCTGGTCCCTGTGTTGCCTCTTAAGGAAAGAAAATAAAAGTGATATGGAATTTATATGTCTTATCAATCCTTTGGGAAAATTAGTATTGAGCTCCAGCCAGTGTTTTGTTTTTTAAGTGAGAGGTTCCCAGCAGATATTTTTAGTTAAATACTATTTACTTAAAAACAAAAATGTTTCACAAGTTGCTTAGCATTTATATCTAACGTCTTCTCCTTTTATGCAACACCCTTAGAGTTTATATCTATTTGTTGGGTCCAAGCTATGTAAGTAACCTCATATATTATACTCACAATCGGAATGAGAAATGACATGTAAGATCTGGGCTCTCAGGAGAAATGTTATAAAATCTCTAGGTATTGATGAAAGTTTTTCAAGGCTGATCCAAATGGGATTTAGATTCTGTGGCAGTTGAAATGTGTATTATTAAACTCCTTAAGCAAACCCGAATGACTCCCAGTGGAGGATTAAGACATTCTATGTATAGCAAAGATGAAATTCTCATGTCTAAGTTTTCTCTATTGAATTCCCTCTTGATTAGCTTCTGTAATATTTAACTTCATGCCATGCCATAATTATTTAATAAAAAGGTAAATATAAATTATATTTCAGTGGGGATATGACCTTTTACCTTAATGTTATATTACTAAAGAAAGACATAGACAAACAAAGCCTATAGGTTGAAGAATATTCTTAATTTATCCTGATTTTGCCTTGCTAGCATTTCTCTGTGTCCCTGTCAGCCAAGGGGTTGGCAGAACTTCACAATATCTTACTCTCCATGTGGTAGGCAAGGCTGTAAATTCCCACGTATGATGGCCATTAATGACCTGGTTGGGGAGACAGTCTTGGTGCTGGTCTGGGGCACCTCATTAGCTAATTGAGATTTTCTTGGCTCACACCAAACCTAAAAAGCCAGAGAATGTGACCCAGGGAGGTGGTGGGGTGGGAGCTGAGATGCTGGGTCAAGGTGAAATTGAATGTATAGAATGCAAAAAGAACTGTTCAGTTGGGAAGCCAGCTTGGAAACGGAAATGGGTTGTCAAAGCTGCCCTCCCACTCAGAAGGTATTTCCTCTCCTGGTGGGGATGAGGCAACTGATCCTGAATAGTTTTGACTTTGCGATTTCTACTTCAAACAAATGTGTACTGACTACACAAGACCATGCACAAGACGTGACCCTGTGTGTGTATGTGTTGTATGTGTGTGTCTGTGTGTGGGGGGGATGAATCTCTGTCCACATAGCTGACAACATTGTATCTCATGGTACTCTTCCTGGTTTGGATACATGTATGACCCATCCCATGATTTGTGCCCGTGAAGTCTCACTGTAGGGACCTGCCAAAAATAGTCTCGTAAAAAAGAGATTGTTGTGTCTAATCTACTTATTCCATTTGAAGCGTGAATTGTTCACCCAGGGCGGCTGAGATATTCTGCACTTTCTGGGGTGAGTGTGAGGAGCTGGGGAGGGGATGGCAGGAAAGATAAGCTGATTTGACCTGTGCATCCTGGTGATTTTCAATCAGGAGAATACATGTCTAATACGTTCCTATAAAGAGCAGCTGTCATCTGCCTTCCACCTGTGTGGAAGCGGCAGAGAGACGGAGGAGGCAGGCTGTGAGTAGGGGCCGTGGGCGGATCTCCTGGCGAGGCCTGGGTCCTTCTCCCTGAGGGGCTGAGCAGGTAAAAGGCCCTGGCAGGGCAGGAGTGGAGAGAGCGGACAGGGCCACTTCCGCCTGGGATAGTCCTTTCCTCGGGGCGCCGCACCCTGTGAGTGTGCCCACATCTATGCCTTCTCAGGCTTAGAAAAACTGCACCTGGGTGAAGAAACCAGCGCAGAGTTCACAAAGCAGGCAGCGACAGCTGATTTGGAGAGTTTCTGCTCAAGTCTATTGGTTCCAAAGCCCCAGGCAGCTGCTTGTTGTCCCTGGTTGATACCAAATGGGACTTTTCTCACTCTTAAGGAGTGCACAGTTGGGTCACCCTGGTGACTCACACCCCTCGCCTGCAGCCCCTTCCTGGAAGCTGGGAAGGAGGAGCAGAGAGGACTGGGGTGACAGCTTCAGTTCTAGGACTGAAGAGACGCGAGAGTGGGTTTAGGAGTTAGAGAAGCCAGGGTTCAGATGCCATCTTTACCACCTAGGACTGCATGTCACATAGGGATAAACCCACAGCACCGGATTGCAATGAGGATTAAGAGAGAGAACTTGCATACAAAGCTTAGTGGGCTGCCCATACCATGGTAAGCTCTCAGTAGGGTCTAAGCGCGGTAAGGATTGTTTTCACTAATGCACATGACAAACACTAAAAACCCTTGTTCTTAAAGAAAAAGGCTTCTGGAATTGTTGACATTTTAATGTGATGTGGAGAGGAAGTTTACAGATTGATTCCGATGACACGCAGCTCTTCTTACACGCGTTTCTGGGTAAGATGGGAACGCGAGTGTCAGTGTCTCTTCCACCTGGAGCCCCGTGATGGAGAGATCTGGCATTAATGCTCAGTACTAGGCTGGTGCCATTCACACACCAGGAATGCGCCCACTGGCTGGTGAGACTGCGCTGGCTTGCACCGGAGCGCAGGGAAGCTGCGCTTGGGGATCTCCAACTAGGTGGGCAGGAGCAACATTAGAGACATGAAGAAGCTGAGAAGAGACAAATTTACAGTAGCCAAAATGATTGCGTATGTTAACTAATGTGATATTAAGATATATTAAATAAAACGGTCAAGCGTTATCTATTGAATGCAGGCAGACTAGTATATAATAATTCACAAATAACTCAAATTGCCAAAAGAAATTATCATACAGGCTACCTCCTAAAAATCCATGGCAGTTAAGCCAGCATAATCAGTTGACAATTTAACGTTCAATTGTCCAGTGTTTTGGTCTCAAAACAAAAGGATATCAAGATTAGAAATATGACTATTTAGGGAATTCCAACAAAGAAGGGAGGTAGCATGAGAAGCAGAGGTTAGAAATTTCAAACAAATCCCGTATTGAATCTATGATAAAACATGTAAAATCTTGAAATGAACACTTTTCCTAAAAAAGCAAAAATATATTGATATTGGGAATAAGGAATGCATCCGAGGTTTCTGGCTGGAAATCTACCAGGCAGTGTTGCTTTTCACTGGGAATCCAGGGCTGGGGAGACCAGGTGGGAGGAACAACCAGACAACAGCTGGGTCTCTTAGGCTGCCTCCCTGGCTGGCCACCTAGCCACGGCTATCAATGGTCAGCATGCAGCTGGGTGTAGGAATCAGAGTGGCAGGGAAACAGTTGCCCAGGAGAATGTACAGGCAGAGAGGGGGAGGGGAGGGGGGGGGGGGGGGGGGGGGGGGGGGGGGGGGGGGGGGGGGGGGGGGGGGGGGGGGGAGGAGCAGGAGGAGGAAGAAGAAGGAGAAGCAAAGATGACAAAGAAAAAGAGATGATGATGATGATCTTGGCAACAGTATGGAGGGTGTGAATATTTATAAAGAGGCACAGCAAGGGCAGCCCTCGAAGTGAGCCAAGATGCCATGGCCAGACGAGGGGCTGGAGTGGAGCAGAGTGTGTCCAGAAGAGCTCCGGTAGGAAGGTTCTATGGGGAGAGGAGGTGGGCGGCACCAGCGCTAACTTGTGGCTGGGACAGGAACGGGAACGTGCTCGGTTTACTTCAGACGTTACTAGTGACCGTGGCAAGAGCAATTTTACTTTCAAATTCTTATCCAAGAGGTACTATCTGTGTGCTGCAAGTTTCATAGAGCACAGGCTAGAGCGTAGGTAGCGTCTTGTGTTACTTTCCAAGCTGGTGTAAAATGAGATTCAGTCATGCGCTGAACAGCGTCCTGCGCGCCAGCCCAGCCATTTGCACGAACACTAAGGGCAGCCAGCCTCTGAGTGCTGGGTGCTGTTCTTGGGAACGTGACTCATTTAATCTCTGCATCAATAATCATTAAAAAATTCAACAGATTGAAAGTGTAGGGCCAGCCAGATAGCTCAGTGGACTCAAGTGCCTGCTTAGTTAGATGCAGAGACCTGGGTTCGATGCCCAGGTGCCATGCCCCCCCTGGGGGGGGGCGCTGAGATGGCAATTGAGATTGGACATGGTGGTGCTCACCTGTAATCCCAGTGCTTAGGAGGCTGAAAACAGGAGGATCACTATAAGTCTGATCTGTGTAGTGAGACCCTGTAGACTAAATACATAAAACCTGAAAGTATAGATATACTAAGACAATTATGCCAACATGCATGAACTGTTTAATTGTGAAATATTATACAATAGATAATATAAATTATTCATAGGAGACAATTCCTACGACTGTAATTTTCTAGAGTTCCACTACCTCCTAATAAAATTTGAATTGCAGCATGATAAATAATATCTATCTCAAATAAACAGTACTATATTTGGTGGTGAAATGTTGATGTTTTTTTCCCTTTGAAGGAAAACAAGTGAGAATTATCCACCATCACACTTTTGAGTATCGCTTGAGAGATTTTAGCCAATATAAGAATGGAAATACAAGAACTAAATGGGATTGATATATCTAAAAATAAAAGAGATCATTATATATAGTATAAAAGCCAAAGAGAAGAAATGGAAAACTACAGTGCTATGTGTCAGGGGTTGGTTTGAAAATAATCACAGCCATGTATGATTCTGATCTTTTATCAGACAAGCGTGGTGGGGGCATGTTATATAAATTATTTTCGCTAATTTTAGCCACTAACAGTGAGGTTTTAAGTGGCAGGTTTCAAATGGCAGAAGCTAGCGGTGAGGCTGGACTTCAAATCCAAGTCCAGTAGGACTCTAAAGCTGATTCTCTTAATGACTCTACCGTAAAAGACCATGAACCATCTTCACCCAGGTACTAACTGCACAGATATAAAAACCCAAGAGCGTTTCCAGGCATTAGGGGAATTCTTAGAAAGCATGATAGAGTGATATCATATTCACAATA
>PVKN010001579.1:0-27154 GCA_004027915.1 Capromys pilorides
TGCATTAACTTCTGCTCTAATCTTTATAATTTCCTCCCATCTTTGGGCTTGGTTTGCTCTTCTTTTTCTAGAAACTTGAGGCACAGCATTAGGATATTTATTTGTTCTTGCTCTATTTTCATAATGTGTGAGTTCACTGCTATAAATTTCCCTCTGAGAACTGCTTTCATTGGATCCCACAAATTCTGGTAAGTTGTGTTTGAATTTTTGTTGAGTTTTATATATTGTTTAATTTCATCTATAACACATTGGTTGCTGTTATGGTCTGTGTAAAGCCTCAGGCAGTCATGTGGCAGCTTCTAGAATTTGTGTTTGATTATTGTGAAAATGGATGCTGCACCTCCCCTGGAGCAGGTGATTTGCATTTCAATGTAAGGTAGGAAGAGAAGTTAGCTGCTTGAGCTGCTGCTACCTCTCTCTCTGCACTCTTGCTCTTAGCTGCTTCCATGGAAGGTTGTTTTCTGCCATGTGCCACTCTGCCTTGGAGCCAGCTGAATATGGACCAAAACCTCCAGTAAGTGTGAGCTAAATAAACCTTTTCCTTCCCTCATTTTGAGTGTCGGGTTTTGTCCCAGCAATGAGAGAAGAGTGACTAAAACAGTGTGTGTGTGTGTGTGTGTGTGTGTGTGTGTGTGTGTTTGTGTGTTGTCATGTTATTTTCCTACTTCTGGTTCCCTACTTACATGAGTACTTATTTCATTCTTTGTATATCATAATTTGAGAGACATTTACTATAATTTTTGGTCACACTATGTATATTGGTATGGGGGGGTGTCCTTCTCTCATGCTGAGTGGGAGAATCTAATATTGATTATACAACTGGAGCTGCCAGGCCACTGATCTCAGTCACCTGAACTTGGGCAATGCCCCCAGCCACTCCTTCTTTGTCCTAAGACCCCTACTCAGAAGTTGAGATAAGAGAGACAAAGACTTCTAGTCATCCCTGGAAAATTCTGAAATCCCCAAGCAGGACGCATGTAGGTGTGACCTGCCTGCATGATCCACAGTGACCTGCCTTCGCTTGGAGCTCATTGACGGTCATGCATATGGACTACCCCTCGTACACCCAATTATAAAAAAGTGAGCTATGGGAAAGGACATGCGCAGCAGACACAGCTGATGCAACTCAGCACCCATTGATCATATTGTTAGTCATGGTCTGGAAGACCCAGTGGGAGGCATCCTGTATGGGCTGCAACATTTTAAGTTCTTCAACTCAATGCCTTCAGCACTTGAGCCATTTCCCTCCTTGCCAGCATGAGCCCACTCGTTCTGCAATGTCACCTGATTAAGCTTTGCTGCTGTTGTCTTATTACTATATAACTTTTTGTTCATGATCTACAGGAACCTGTCTGCATGCCCATCACCCATGGCAACAAATCCAGCAAAACAATTTGCATAAG
The DNA here is from genome assembly GCA_004027915.1 of Capromys pilorides. Classification (NCBI taxonomy): domain Eukaryota; kingdom Metazoa; phylum Chordata; class Mammalia; order Rodentia; family Capromyidae; genus Capromys; species Capromys pilorides. Next base: position 1,404 of record PVKN010001579.1, read on the forward strand.
AGGGACTTGGATGCTAAGTCTCCCTGGACAAAGGAGATGGAGACAGCAATGGCAAACAGGGACTCTAGACTCTGTTGTATGCTTAGCCCTGAGGTCACCAGTATCCCACTCAGATTCCCTTCTTAATTTAGCATGGCTTACTGTGCTTCTACAAATTAGAACATAACTTCTAAGTGTTCCTCTCTAAAGCCAAACCCCTCTAGGGTGAAAAGATGATTTACTGGCGCTGACTGGGGACATCCAAGATTGAGTGGGCCCTAAAGGTGTGCCCAGGCTCATTCCTTCCCTGGAAACTGTTTCTTCCTTTGTAACCTCAAGTCTTCCTTCTAGGACATCCCGGGGTGGGCACATGGCATTGGCACCCCAGCTCCCAGCCTGCCCCTCCCAGCCTGGTGATCCAGGAGGAGTGGAGAGACCCTGTGGTAGTGGTTGTGAATCTATTGCACAAGTGTTGCTGTGTTTTTCTTTTAAGATGGAATATGTTAATGTAGGAGGTATCTTTTCTAAACACATCAGTAAATAACTGATGTGTAGAATGTTAAGTATTCAGACCTAATTGCAGTGTTGGGACTTTGGTAAATAAGTGGGTTTTGAGTTGCAGTTTGGGCACTAAAAGGTTCACCATCACAGTCCTGAAAGAAGTTCCAGGGAGGGTGGGCTGGGGTTGTGGGGTGGGCCTGGGCCATCTTCACACTAGGGTCAGCAGAAGTGGGGCTTGAGGAGCTTTCTGGGCAGACCTGAAAGAATGCTATGAAATAGACTCGGAGGATCAGGTCTGCTGGCTCCGAGGGACTGGAAACAGGTGGCCTCAGGGCCCTTGGCTGGGCTTCTCCGAGGCTTCCAGTTCTGCGTCCTGCGGCTGCGCCCAGCTCCCCTGCACCTTTGCCACGGTTGCCTGCTCGGCACTCCGTCTCTGTCCTCACCTGAGAGCATGCTTGCTGCTCTCTTTCGGCCTCTCCCACAGATCTTCCACAACGAGGGCCTGTGGGTGCCTGTGCCGTGCCTTGCTGCTCTCGCTCTCTGCCTGCGGCGGCCTGGGTGTCCTGTGCTTATCCGGTGTCCCTCGTGGTTTCTCACCAGTACAGGGGTAGGACAATCCTGTTCTTCCTGGAACTCCCAGCTACATGACCAGTGCCAGTCCAGGCTGATGCTCAGAAGTCTGGTGGGCAATGGCGAGGTCGAGAGGGTCCAGCAGTGTGCTGGGACCATCTGTCCCTAGCTACCACCGTTGTTGCCTTCAGGAATGTGACTTGGTATCTAAAAATGTTCAGAAAGTGGCTAATACAACATATTAGGCTTAACTGTCCAGGAAGCTGTCTGTTAAGGTTTACTGTATCATGTTCCCTATATCAAAATTTAAAGCTGAGAAATTTGTAAGACACAGGAATATATAAAGATAATTTTCTTTTTTTCTGTTTTGTTTTATGGGTTATGGGATTGAATCTATCGGCTTGTGCATCTAGACGAGCATTCTCTCACTGAGGTATATCCTGGGGCATGTAAGAAAATTTTAATTTGAAATGATCTTACTAAGCTGCCCAGGCTTGGCCTCAAACCTGTGATCCTCCTGCCTCAGCCTCCACAGAAGCTGGAATCGGCTGCCACGCTCGGAACCTGCACAGATTCCATTTGCTGTCAGAGTGTGGACGTTTTTAATTTCTAAAATCCCCTGGATCCATTTTGTGAGATAATGAGGCAAATAGCATTTTACTATTATTATAAAAATAATTTTGGCTGCTCTAGCCTCTTGGGAATTGCTGAACTTGGTGGAGGAGAAATATAACTCCCTATGAGTTAGGTGTCCGACATGCCAAGTTCGTGTCCCCTGCATTTAAGAGTGGATTACAAAGGACAAAGGAGGGTGAGCGAAGGGAGGGTTGATTGGGATAGTTTTGGAGAGACAGGAGAAGAGTCCTAGAAGTGGGTGACCACTGAGGCCCTTTGTCATGGGTAACGTACAGCAAAAGTGCAATGTGGGTAAAATGGGGTCAAAGTATAATGAACCATAGGGTTACAGTTATAGCTGCTTGGCTAAGATTAATCTAGTAGGGAAGAGGATCATGTAGCAAGCGAGCATGGAAAGAAAAGGGCATTTTAGGGAAGGGAGGTCCTGACGCTCTGGTCACCCACTGGGTGACTGGTGCCTGGCTGGATTCCTGGACCAGGTGGTGCTAATTATAGCATGATTCCAAGTACTGCCGATCCCTCAGAGGGGCGGGGAGACCTGGCCACTGCACCTTTATCTTGAGGCCTGTGCCTCCTGCCACAATTTTTTTTTTTTTTTGGTGAGGGTACCAGGGATTGAACTTGGAACTTTGCTCTTGCCAGGCAGGTGCTTATGCCACCCAGCTATCTCCCAGGCTCCAGCTACAATTCTGATGTCTTTGTTTTTCACTGCCTTCCTTGAGAACCCAGTCCCTCTCTGTGTATCGGGTTCTCTCTAATGTAGCTACTATAAGATGACTAGGGGCTCCTAGGCCCCCACTCCTGTGGGTCAGACCCTGCTATGCTACCTACCGCCGGACTGGCCCCTGGAGGCCCTCGGCTTCCCTGAAGGTCAGGCCTTTCGCTTGTGCAAAGGGGACAGATGCAGGGTTCATTGACCCTGGAGAGAAAGATCTGAGGGTACCCTGTAGAGCTCAGGCCTCTGGGAGCCCTGCCCCAGCTCCTCCTGGCTGCCACCCCTGGCAGGAGGTGTGCAAGTATGATGCGCTGTCATTAACAGCATCCCTGGTTAATTTCCTGTCATTATGGATGGACTGCTTATCTCCCAAATTCACATGCTGCGGCCCTCGCCCCTGATGTGCTGGCATTCAGAGGAGGCTCTGGGAAGCGTTTTAGAGAAGGCCGTGAGCGCAGGGTCTTCAGGGCGGGGCTGAGGCTTTTGTAGAAGAGGAAAGAGAGTGGCCTCTCGTCCCTAGGAGGATATAGTGGGAAGGCGGCCACCTTCAGACCGGGAAGTGTGCTGCTACAGGACACAGGCGGCCACACCTTGGTCTTGACTTTCGTCCCCCAGAGCTATGAGGAGCAAGCCTCAGTTTGGCTGAGTCTGTCACGCTCTGAAGGCGGCACAGAGGCCTGGAAGTACACGCTCGCTCTGGAGGCCTTTTCACCAGGGTGAAGAGAAGGCGACTGTAGAGGTTTCAGCCCTAAAAGGCAAGCTAAGTAGACAACAATGGCCTTGGCCTGGGGCTTCCTCCATGGGGTCCTCGTCAGAGCCTGAAGGGTTGCGCAGGCAGGGCTGTAGGCCTCTCACGGCGTGGCTGAGTAGAGCATGGAGAAGGTCGCAGAGGGGCCAGGGAGAGCTGGCACCACTGTCTATGTGGTGTGGCTGGGGTCCCGAGTCTCCTGGGATTCCACTGTAGCCCTCAGAGGATGATGGGTGTAGCTGCACTACGGGCCCCCACCCAGGTGGGCTGGGTTGGGAAGCTGAAGGAGAGGCGCTTTGTAAGGTAGTTCCGTAAAGTGGGTCCCCAGGGCCACGCCTAATGGCACCCAGAACCTCACGGAGCCTAAGGGCTTCCTCAGGGTCTGGGGCTGCAAAGAGGGAGGACTGGAAGGTGGCCACAACCTGAGGGGGAGCCAAGGTTAACTAGACTCTGAGATGTGAACTTTCTCCAGGCCCTGGTGTCTCCTCCTTGGCCGTGTCCGGGGAGATTGGCCACGTGTGGTAGGAGGAGAAATGAAACTATTTTGTGCTGTAACCCAGGCTCAGGAAACAGTTCACTAAGTGTTTCCACCCCACCTCCTTTAGCTCCAAGGGAGGGCGAGAGGGAACAGCTTAGTCAAGAGGAGCTGCTCAAAGACAGACATGTCCTGTTCCCATTAGGGACATTGTCTCTGCAGTGTCCTCTCAGCTGCTCTCCCTTGTCTACAGAGTCCTGTCTGTGGCTTCTGTCCACTGTGTCTCGTCCGCTCTGTCCCTTCCAGGCTGGGGTCCCTGTGCCTGCATTACTGGGGCCCTGGCTTCCTCCTGGCCACAGCCACAGGGGTGCAGGGGAAACCTCCGGCTGGCTGAGATGGGCTTGGCTCACTGTGGGGCAAGAGTGTCGCTTTCATCCTCAGATGGCTCTGGGGCCCAGCCGGGCTCACTGCCTGTGAGACTGGGGGAGGGGCCGAGAGCCCAGACAGGGCGCATTTTTGGAATTCCAAGTGTGTCTGCGCGCTTTCCAGACCAGTTCTGGGTGGATGTGGGGAGCTGCAGAGCTGCCTCTCATTGGTTCCCACCCCAGGGGGTTCCTTCCAAACTCTTGTGGATGAAACCTGCTAGGCCTTCCCAGCTCCTCCTACCAACCCTTGCCTGGCTGGGGGATACTCTCCCAGCAGACAGGGTGGGGGTTGTCCAAGCACTTTACTAGAAAAAATGGCCCTGCTTAATTTAGGGACCAAAGTGTCCTAGGAAACCCGGTGTGGTGGTGCACACCTGCAATCCTGGTGGCTTAGAGGCTGAGACAGGAGGTTCCCAAGTTTGAGTCCAGCCTGGACAACTTCATCAGACCTTGTCCAAAACGAAGCCCTAATGGCAACTAGGTGGCCCCACCCCACCCGCCTGCCTCCTGTGCCTGTGCCTACCCTCTCTATATGCCATGAGTTTCCCCTTAGCTGGTCCCCGCTCCCTGCGAACTCTCCTTGCGCGTTTCTTGCAGGATTTCAGGGTGGAGTTTGCCGAGGAGGTGTGTAGTGAAGATGCCAAGGCTCAGGAATTGTGTGGGAGTGTACCAGAGTGCCAAGCTCACCAGCCCACTACTGGGAGAGAAGGCTTTCCTGAGCCTCCCTGGGGCGGCCGGGCTGCGTGGAGTGCCTCTTAGGGATGCTGTCTCTAGCATGACGCTTGCCTACTTGGGGCAGTGACCTGGTCAGTGCCTTCTCCTTTTGGAGGGGAAGGAGCTCCTGTTGCCACGGTCCCTGCCTCTTGCCCTATGGTTTGTCCTGCCAGGCCCTCTTTCCAGAGCCACGCTCCCGAGTCCCCTTGCCATGTGGTTCGGAGTCCCCTTCCCTGGAGCTTCAGCCTCCACTGGCTCCAGGGGCCTGACTGTGCCTTCCACCGATTTCTCCCATCACACGTTACAGCATAGCTTTGGGCTGGGCCGGGATCTGAGGCCACCCTCTTTTGTGTTGCTTGGACTTTGATCCACTGCCGTCCCCACCCTGTGCCTGAACCACACCTATTCTGCTGACAAAGATTCCAAATTTCCCCAGTCACCAACGACCACATACCTGAGACCTCCTGAAGGGACATTAATTAATGTTTGGAAGGATCCCAAGGCCTCCTTGTGCAAACGCTGTGCGCAGAAGACATTATTTTAAAAACCAATTATCAGATCCCCTCCTGAGGCCTCCTAATTAAGCAACTGTTGTGCCTCTTGAGTAGCTACAACTTTAACATACAAATGCATTGTAATTAAGTTGGGCCTCCTGGAATGGAACTCCTGGCTTTCCTGTGAAGGAGAGAATTCCACTGTAGCTGCTCATTACGCAGCATACTCAGAGTCTAGGAACTTTGCCAATTACTTTTTCTATAATTTGAAGGTGGTTTTCATCTCCTTCCATGCGATTTCCTCTTAGGTGAATGGTAGCGTCTTCCTGTCTCTATGTTTCTCTGGTATTTAATTGATCAAACATTCTGCAGCTAAAACTAAATACCTGTGTGAAGGTTTCAGTCTGAACTTTCTCAGTTTAGTACTTCGCCAGCAGCAGACTCGAGGAAGACAATAGGGATGGGGGGTTTGTGGGGAGGGGAGCTGGGGTCCTGATGCTGGCACGTGGGCACTGCAGGAGCTGGCCCGAGGTGCCCAGCCCAGCTCCTCTTGCTTGTACTTCTGGCCTATATTTTGTAGCCTCCTGTGCAGTAAAACTGAGATTATGTGTCCGGACCGTGGTCCCTGGGATGTGGGTGGGGGTGAGGTATTGTTTTTTGGGCCGGCAACCACACCCTACTGAGGCTCCATGTTCATCCCGTTCGCCTTCTGGGGCTGGATCTCAAAGGCCTTTGATGAAGGTGAATTCACACTCTGGCAGAGGCTAGGGTCCTCGAGCCCAGGAAAGCCACAAACCAGAGCTTCTCATGGGGTTTTGAGTGAATAAGAACATGAAAAGAAAACGCATTTTTTTTTTAACCTGCAAAATAATTAGAATAAAACTTTCCCCAAACTACATCACAGGGCTGTAGAAAAGGCAGGCAAGATGGGGCAAACTTTTTTCTTTGTATTTTAGGGAAGAGTCTACAGGGTGTTCAGGGTTTCACTACTAGATTGGACTCGTAGTGATCACCTGTTTATGACCTCCCAAGAGATGGGATTACAGGCACGCACCACCATGCCCAGTCTCAACTTCGGTCTCAGGGGGATTGAATCTCAGGCCTCTGAGCCTGCCTATAGGTGCTTGCTTGCTTGCTTGCTTGATTGCTTTCTTTCTTTCTTTCTGTCTTTCTTTCTTTCTTTTGTGGGACTGAGGTTCGAACTCACAATAGGTGCTTTAATCTGCTGAGCTACTCCATTGACCCAGGGAAAACTTTTGAAATACTGTCCTCCCAGGAGTCTCTGTTTCAGACTCAGAGAGACGAGAGATGATGACACTGGTTTATTTTCAAAACAGCTCATCGGCTGGCAAGATGGAGATCTGGGGCTATAAGAGGGAAAGGAGAGGCCAGGAACCTGGGCAACTGCAGCCCCCTAATTTCTGACCTCCTAGGGCAGAGTTGGAAGAGACATGGCACACGTCTCATCGAGACCCTCCAGTTCCATGGCAGCCATCACTAATCCACTGCAGAACACTTTCACCTTAGAATCCTGCTTGATACACTCCAAAACCTGAAGTTGAGCAGGGTCATCTATTTTTGTATCCTTTAGGTTCAGGCCTGCCTGGCTAAGGGCAGGCCCTGCAGAGTTGCTGTGAGTGACAGCATGGAAAATGGATCAAGTTCCTCATGTTCACACAGTGAGGGGATGCCCAAATCACAGGCACAATCTGAGGTGGCAATGAAGAAGCGATTGCTCACTGCCATCACTGCCTGGAGCACAGTGACACAGACAGGGCCTGGGTGCAAGGTCCCCAGCGGTACTGCTGGTGCCTGGGGGCTTGGAAGGGGACCTGGCCTGGCTGAGAGCTTCCGCTGTGTCCTCACTTCCGCTATCTTGCTTTCTTTCCTCTGGATGATTCCCCACTTAGAGACCAGGAAACGGAGGCACTTTCCTCAGCAAGCTCACTCAGGTGAGACGGAGGTGGGCAGAGAGGTGGGAGGGAGGGGAGAGCATGCCTTCTTTGCACATGGACTGGACACAGTGGTCAGATGGCCTGGACTTGGGGTGCTAATGGGTGGGGCGCAAGACTGCTGCTTAATGCAGTCCACCGGGCTAAGAGGCTCTCCCAGGGCTCTGACTGGAGAGAGCTTAGGGTTCTGCGGTGGAGATATTTTGCTGAACTTGGCAGGATTTGGTTCTCAGAAAGAGGAAGGGCTTTTCATGGGGTCCCCAGGAAGAGGCCCCCACAGGCACCCTTGTTCCTGGGAGACTAGGGGACGTGCCTGTACCACCCTGAGTGCTTGGGAACAGCTCTCTCCTGCACAAACAAGACGAAACCAACTGTTTTGTTTTCCTTCTTCCTTTGATTTTACAAATTAAAAAAACAACAACAACAACATTCTTTGCAGAGACTTTGAAAAACACAGCAGAAAATAAAAAGGCAAGTCGTTGGCTGCTGAGGCCACCAGCCAGAGGTGGAGGTGACCATGGAGTGCCACCTCTGGCACGCAACAGCAAGCCCCCCTGAGCTAGCCTTCCTGACCTCTCCCTCAGGGTCTGCCCAAGCTGAGCGTGGGAAAAGGCTGCAGGCAGGGGCCAGGAGGGGCGACCATTGTTCCTGGCCCCTCCCATCCTGTAAATCCTTCTCGCCTGAGCCTGAATTGCTCATGGGAAGATTGATGTCAACCCCAGGCTGTTGGGTTTCTTCCCTGCCCTGGGGACCTATGATTGGAGTTCTCCCCACAGCCTAGGGAACCTCTGAAACTGTCCCTGGCTAAAACAGCATCATTCTGAGCCCTGACAAAGAGGAGTGCGCAGGCTTGGGTCACCTGCCGCGGTGGTGTAAGGCCACGGTGAGGTGTAAGGCTGCAGTGAGGTGTGAGGCCAGGAGCAGCCAGTAGCTGGGCCCACCTGGCAGGGGACACCTTTGCAGAATCAAATGTTCATCTTTCCGTAGCCCTCCAGCTTGCCCCGTGGAGGCCAGGCATCAGAGTGACAGCTCACACTTTCCCAGGGGACAAGGGCCGCCTACTCTGTGCAGGCCACATCGTACAGTGAGCCTCCCAGCAGAACTTTCCAGAATTTCAGGGAATGAAACATTCACTTACTTCCACAACGGAGATCGGAATCGACAGGCTTATATTTCTGGGAATAGCTGTGTGGAGAGAGATTGGCATCCTGGTGTCGGCGGCCTCTTTCTTGTCCGTTTCTGGAGCCTCAGTCGTCTGGCATGTGAAGCAGGCCCGGCTGAGGGCCACCTTCACACAGGAGCCCCCTGACGGCAGCAGCCTTCCCTGCCCCTGCGCCTCATTTGCAAATGCAGGAGCTCCTTTCCTGCAGCACAACTGGTGCCATCAGGAGCCCAGCTGGTTAGACTAGGTGGACGAGAACAGACCTCTCTGAGGAACTCCGAGCAGCCTGTCTGAGGTGCCACTGTCAGCCCTCAACCCTGGCTGGTGACTCATGGTCTCTTGCTTGCCCTTCAGATGGCTGAGTGTTGCTTCTCTGCTCTTGCCTGTGTGACTGCCTGTAAGTGGCTGCCCTGGGGAGGTGGCCCCTGCAGACCCCCACTTCCGGGATCCCTGCAGCAACAAGGCCTGGCTGGTCTTGTGGGCAGAGCAGCAGGCTGAGCCCCCAGGATGACATGCAGCTGCGTTGCCATCTCAGCTGCATGTGCCACCTGCCTCTTGCCTTCCCAGCTCCCAGCGGGCCGATGGTCACATGGTCCAGTCACCGCCGGGGCCCATATTCCTGACCTGCCTCTCCATCCCCTTGCTCCTTCTGTTCCTAAACTGTGACTTCCAGTGTGTGGGAGCTCTGGGCCAGCATGGCCAAGAGCAGCTCCTAAGATGGACAGGTGGGCAGGCTGCCCGCTCTGCTCTGCCACCACAGAACCAGGAGTAGCCTTTGTGGCATTGTTTTCTTGCCTCTCTCAGACGGCTTTCATCCTAACCACAGGCCAGTCTCAGAGGCATGTTTGTCAGGAAACGAGAGCTGTGGCCCGGGGCTTGTGGGCACGGCCCAAGTGTAGGAGTGCTCGGTTCCCTTCCAGGACAGTGCAGCCTTGGGCCCCAGACAGGCTGGGAGTGCAGGGCTGGGATGGTCCTGGGAGTCTGCTGGGGCAGGAAGACCGCTCACAACCCACTTGCGCGTCCCCAGGAAAAAAGGAGGGCTCTGCAATTTTCTAGCGCCTTGCTTTCTCAAGTATGTTGGGGACACAATACATTTATTTATTTATTTTGCAGAAGAGATTTATTATGAGAGATCAACCCAAGTTGCAAGCTTGGAGGCAGAGAAGGCTCCTGACTTGCTGCTTGCAAGCTGACGTCCTAGGACAGCAGCGATGCCTTTTCAGTCCAAGCCCAAAGCCTTGAGAACCAGGGGAGATAGTGGATTAAGTCTTAGTCCAATCCAGAGACTCAAGACACAGAACAGAGGTGAGTCATGTCTGAATCCCAAGAGGGTGAATATTCAAGGGCAACAGATGAGTGGGTCCTTGAACTTGAGGCAAATCAGGGCAACAGCAATTCCCAGGCCAGCCTGGACTGGACAGAGACTGCCTCAAAAGAATCACGCCCCGATTCTGGCTTACTTCCTGGTAGGTCTCTGTCCTTCCCCACTACACTACCATATAATGTATCACGGAATTCAACACGCTGAGTACAGGCGGCACAGGTATAAGCAGTAACTCCCTAGCCCGTAAACTCGGGCTCCTTAGTCAGGAGTCCCTTGTGCCCCTGTTCCCTAATGTGGCCAACTTTTAGAACTTTTGTCTTCCTGGCCAGCCACTTTGGGGCCTTGGGTCATCTCAGCAGAGCCACACACTTTACCATAGGACTGTGCTGCGGCCACCCACGGCTACAGCAGTGGAGATGGACATGGTGTGTGAAGTGCTGGCCATGTGGACCCCAGAAGAGGGGTGCTGAGCTGCCCCAAGCCCCACCCCAGACCCTCCTTACTCCAGCAAGGCTGTCTGGGTGCTTCAGACCCTGAGGCCCTTGGGTACCCTGGTGATGCCAGGGGTCCTGACCTTTCAGCCCAGACTCTGTTAGGTTTGGCGGAGGTGTAGTGGGGATAGCAAAAGATCTTTCCAGAATTATGCCCCCTCAAGTCCCATGGCTGTACTACAAGGCATCTTCTGTACATAATTATGTACTGTACAGCCATTTGAAGTGCAGAGTTCCGTGGTTTGCAGTATATCAGCAGTGGTGAAACCACCAGGACAATGAAGTTTTGAATGTTTTCATGCTTTCAAAAGACCCATACTTGTTGGCAGTCACTGTTCATGTCCTCTGCTGCCACCCTAAGCAAACACTAATTTTTTCTGTGTCCAAAAATTTTTCCGTTTTTGGTATTTCATGTAAATAGACTCATATACTGTTCATATAGCCTTTTGTACCTGGCTCTTTTCATGGAGAAGAGTTTCTGAGTCCCATCCACGCCATCGCATGCTTCCCTCCCTTCTTCTTTGTTCTTACACTGTCGCACTGCATGCATGCATCACTTTTTAGTTGTTATTTATTTATGGTGTGTCCAGCTGAAGGAAAATGGGAGTCAGAGGGCGAGGTGTGCTGCTGGGAGGTGCGCTGCAGGAAGGTGCACTGCCGGGAGGTGAGCTGCGGGGAGGTGCGCTGCAGGGAGATGCACTGCAGGGAGGTGCGCTGCAGGGAGGTGAGCTGCGGGGAGGTGAGCTGCAGGGAGGTGTGCTGCGGGGAGGTGAGCTGCAGGGAGGTGTGCTGCTGGGAGGTGCGCTGCAGGAGCATGTCCTAAGACCCTGCGGAACTGCCCTCTAGGCAAAGCCCAGGCTGTGGTCAGGGAGACGGGCAGAGGGCACCTGAGGCAGTCCAGGAGGTAGATGCCAGGGACACTGTCACCTCTCTCACCTGAGTCTCTGGGGCTGCTCCACCACAGGGCCGGCGCCAGCTTGGTCTCCAGGTCCCTTAGGTTTCACCTAGCGGCAAGGAAGGCTATAGCTGGGCAACTCAACTGTACAGTCTGCCCGTGCACAGCCCACGGCATCCCGCGGCCGCTTGCTGCTGGAGTCCTCGCTCTGTCTGGTGCACAAGATGCAAGGGAAGCGCTGTCAATGCCTGGCCTTTCTCAGCGACATCTCTGGGACACGAGTCCCATGGCCAGCCAGGTCTCCTGCTGTCTGTCAGAGCAGAGGGGCACTCCTGACATATCAGGCGACGGCAGTGACCTCCTGATAGCCACCCTGGTGCCATGATACTTCCCAGGGCCTTCAAGTTCTTGTCTTGGCCACGAGTCACAGCTGCCCTGTAACTTTATGAAAATTTGACACCTTTATGTGAACACATAGCTCCTGTGTCTCCCCTGGAGTCATGAGATCGGCGGGCTGCCTGGGCTTCATCGCCCCCAGGATGTCAGCAGAAGCGTGTGGTGACTAACAACCAAGACTGAGGGACAGCAAACGGGGTGGTGGTGGTCTAAGGTGTCTTGTGGCCTTGTGTGGAGATGCAGCTTGCTCTGGAGAGACAGTGTCAGTGGAACACACACCCCAGGGGCAGTCCTGACTGCTGGTGGCCACCACCGCTCCCAGTTCTGGGTTCTTGCCTGGCAACCCTTATACTTCCCTCCCTCCCTCCCTCCCTCCTTTCCTACCTCTCTTCCTTCTCCCCTCCTTCCCTCCAAGGCACTTTGCTCTTGGTTCTCACACTTGCGGTCGTCATGGGCACTGGTAGGACGACACCATACTAGTCCCTGACAGTTTCTGGTCTCTTGGAGGGAGGCTGAGTTTAGAGAGCCACAGAGGGACAAGTCCTTGTACCCTGCACTGGCTAGTCAGGGTGCTGGACTGGGTGCACAAGCACATTCTCTGTGGCTGCAGCCCCAGAGGAGCCCTGGCTTCCTGTCTGGGTTCCCGGTTCAAGGATGCAGAGCAGTAGGGACAGGGTGGCAGCTGTCTTTCTCAGGATCATGTCCCTGGTCCTTTGCGCTGCCTTGCACACAGAAGCTGCTCAACAGACGCGCACTGGTCAGGGTGCCAGTTTCCCTGCTGGGGGCTCCAGGGCTGCTCCTGGGCCAGAGAGGCCACATACACGTGTCCCCTGGCGACCTGCTCTAGGCTGGCAGTTCTGTTCACCGTCTCAAGACACAGGCACTGCCTGGAGAAAGCCTCCGTGCGCTTGTGTAGTTGGCCCTTTCCCCTCTGTGGCATCCCCTCCAGCCCTTCAAGTCTGAGCGTGTTGGCTCTCCAGGCTAGGGCCTGCTGTGGCTGCCTGCCGTCTCCTGACCTGTCACTAATGCTTCCGTCTTTTCCCAGGGCCACTCCCTGGTCAGCAGGATGAGCGCTGCTACCGCTTTCTCTTGGAACCTTGTCCTGGTGCCCCAGCAGGCCGCTACCTGCCTTTTGTGCCTTGGACACAGCATCTGCCCTTCCGTGCTGGACAGGGTTCGGAGCTCCCAGGGCACCTCCATCCCCGAGGCAAGCTGACCAGCAACTGGCTGGCAAAAGCAGGATTTGGCCTCTGTTCACCTCCAGGACTCCAGCAGGGTTCCAGGCAGCCTGCGTTCCAGTGGGGCGGCCCTGCTGCAGGGCTGTAGGCAAAATGAGTGAGCAGGGAGGAACGAGAGCCCACAGGGTGGCCAGGGCGCGTGGCCGGGCCCCAACATGCCTCTGGAATCTCTGGCTGCTGGCGGTGCGCAGCGGTGGGAGAGGAATTACAGGCATGCAGCTGTGTACACAGCAGCGACCCGCGCAGGCACTGCAGCTGGGGAGTGCGGGTGGAGCCCCGAGTAGCCCCGGCCTGGGGAATCTGACCGGAGCGCAGATGTCTAGGTGGCAGCCCGTGTCCCCACAGATACTGGTGTCTGCTGATGGTCTTAGCACTGCCCTTGCCCTCTGGGCACCCAAAGTAGGCCAGGCCCAGCGGGGCAGGGTAAACATATGTCATATGTCATGAGGCAACCTGCGGCTTGCTGCTGTCTTGGACAGGGGTGCCTTGCTGGCACCTTCCTGTCCTTGTCCAGCCTCAGCTCCACACTGCACCTGGCTCACATAGCTGCCAGGGGATGCTGGTGAAGCACCTGCCCTCTGTTACCTGGTGACAAAGCAGATCCCCAGGAGTGAGCTGCAGCCTGGCCTCCCGAGGTCCCGTCTGTGCCCTGCCCTTTGCAGGCCAGTCTGGCAGGAAGCAGGGGCCTGCCTCTCCTCCCAGAAGGGGAGCAAGTGGAGAAGCTGAGGGCCTGAGGGGGCGCAGCTGCGGTTTCCAGACTGCCTGCTAGCAGCTGCTGGGGTTAGGGAGGCTGCTAGGGCCGTGGCTGTGAAACAGCAAGCTTCATCTGCCAACCAGCTCATCCGGTTTTAGAGCCCGGACTCCCTTGCTGTTTGGGGGCGGGTTTTGTCCTTGGCACTCAGACTCTGGCGCCCTTTGGTTCTGGCCCTCTGGAGTCCACAGCCTCCCTCACAGCAGCCCAGTCAGGGTGGCAGCTCAGGTGGAGGAAAATCCAGGAGGGCCATGAATCACCCCAGGCAGCAGTTCTGCAACCGGAGGAATTCAGAAGAAAAACAGATGGCCGTAGCTGGACGACATTTACTCTACTGTCTGTCAATATTTGAGAAGTTTTATTACTTTGCAGTGCCAGGTTTTAGAATAAATTAAATGGCTAATGGAAATATTAAAATAGAATTAATTTGATTAAACAAATAAAACTGAGAGTCAGTGAGATTTGTTTAGAAGTCACTAAATATATTTTCAGTAGGAAGCCTCAGGGAGCTGTTGCTTCCCCTCTGGGGTAGGATCTCAGCCAGGGAACGTCACTGGGCCCAGGCCTGGGCAGGCGGTGGAGGGCAGAGCTGGGCTGGTTGGGCAGGCCAGGCAGGGAGATGGAGACTTTCCATCAGGAGCTGTGACACGCAGGCACAGGCTGGGCAGGGCTGGCCCCGCACTCTGGTAACTCTGCTGATCACCTAATCCAAGCTTGGCTGGACGACTCAGTCCTGCACCTGCCACAGGTTAGGGCACTTCTTGTTTTTAAATGAATGGTTTGATGCTCCTTTTTCTTTTTTTAATGTATTTGCTTGTTACAGGTCTCACTATGCAGCTTGGACTTGTAGCGATCCTCCTGTTTTCAGCCTCCCCAGCCCTGGGATTATAGGCTTGCGCCACCACGCCTAGACTCCGGCAGGCTCAGCCCACCAGGGGGCAGGGCTTGTGCGGCAGGCGGTGCGCGGGATCCAGCTGCAGTCCTTGCGCTTGCCTAAGTCCCTAAGCTTGCCTGCCTTCCTGCTCCAGTATTAGAAAGCCTTTCCTCAGACTAGAGCAGCACCTTCTTTGGGTGCCTTTTGCATGTCTGATGCCCACACTCTAATGTGGTCCTCAGAAGCTGTGGCTCTCAAGTAGAGGGACAAAGAGGAGAAGCAGCGATCCTGGTGGTGGAGATGAGCTGGCCCTGATCAGCTGCCGTCCAGCGGTCATCAGCGGCTATGCAGTCTTGCTGGGGCGTGGGATGCAGACCGGGCCAGGCAGCGCTCCGGATGCTGCTCTGGCTCAGTTCGCCTTCTCTGCCGTCGCCAAGGCCCCCCCACGGCTGACGCGCTGATCCCGAGCCTCCATTGGCAGGTGCTGAGATGTCAGAGAGGTGGCTACAGTGGGAGGTAACTGGGCCGCGATGGCTCTGATCATTCAGGATTGAGAGCTTGTTTCTGTGAAAGCCCTGCTCTTTGACTGGCTTACGCCATGTTGCCGCGATGCCCTGGTCCACCTCAGAACTCTACACAGCCCTTCCAGCAGGAAGGCCAGACCAGATGCAGCCCCTGGACACTAGATCTTCATTTTTTTTTTTTTTTTTTTTCCGAGTACTAAGGATTGAGCCCAAAGTGTTTGTGTTGAGTTACATTTGTGGTATTAAAAAAAAAATCTTTTTTTTTTTTTTAAACTTTATTATTTATTTATGTATGTATGTGGGGCCGGAGTTTGAACTCATGACCTTGCACTTGCCAGGCAGGCACTTGTGCCATGGAGCTATCTCCTCTGCCCCCTAAAAACCTTTTTTTATGCCTGATGTGGAGGTGCACAGTTATCATCCTAGCACTTGGGAGGCAGAAGGCACTGCACGCGTGAGGCCAGCTGGGGCTGCAGAGTGAGAGCCTGTCTCAAAAATTCAAAAAACCAACCAATGAACCAACAAACCAAACACAAACATCAACATTTGTTATATTTTGAGGAAAGCTCTTTTTTGTACTGGGGCCTGCAGCCAGGGCATCACAGTGTGCTGCGCCCTGTCTCATTTTTTATTTTGATTGGTTGTCTTTTTTTTTTTTTTTTTTTTTGAGACAGGGTCTCGCTATGCAGTTCAGGTTGGCCTTGAGCTCACTTTTGTAGCCCAGGCTGGTCTTGAACTCACACTGATCCTCCTGCCTCAGCCTCCCAAGTGCTGGGATTACAGGCCTGCGCCACCATGCCCGGCTCATTTTTTATTTTGAGACCAGGCCTTGCTATTCTGCTGAGCTGCCTAGGCTGGGTTCAATAGTCTGCCTACCCGCAGGCTGGGGCACAGTGGTGTGAGGCTCACTTCCCAGCATTCTGCGGCCACACGATGGCTCCAGTTGCTTCCTTCCACGTGATCTTTGTGGGGTCTCCTGTGGGGACCTCAACTGCTGCTTGGAGACACAGCCTGGCGTTGAGACACTGGGCAGTACTTGGGACTGCAGTTTACTTTTGCCTATCTTGGTCTCTGTCCTCTGACCGCATGCCAGTGACTGGGTAAGTGATAAGTGATGGAAATTTGCTTCTTATCCTCTGGGCCAAGGCCCAGGCACCAACGTGGTCAGGAGCTGGTGACAGCTGCTCTCTGCCTCTGTGATGACACCTGAATCCCAAGGGCAGCAACGCTGTGCTTTCACGTGTACCAACCACTCAGCACATTTGCGCATGTGGGACAGTAATGCCAGCTGGACTTGGGTCCCTCAGAGACTGAGCTACACCCTCAGCCACTTTCTTTTTTCCTTTTGAGACAGTGTCTTGATAAATTATTGAGTTTCCCAGGCTGAGCTTGAGCTTGTGGGCCTCCTGCCTCAGCTTCCCTGAGTGCTGGGATTAGAGGCATGCGTTGAGTCTCTGACGTCAGTCACACTGAGGCTGGAAGTTGATTGCACGTGTTGGGCACAGCAAGGCTGGTCTAAGAAGAGAGAGCCAGAGGCAAGCAAGCTGTTCAGACCAGAGAAACACCTTGCCTGAGATGTGTGTGCCTAGCCATCGGTTGCCAGGCAACCCGATGTGGTGTGACTCAAACTTTGTCAAATGTATAAATAAATGTTGCTACAGTGGCCAAGCAGCTTCCCTTCCTCTTATCTGGAGAGAGAGGACTCCATTTGACCTCAGCTTTTGGTGTCTTAATTAATTAATTAGTTAATTAATTTTTTGTACTTAGGACAGGCTCTGCAGGGTCTCGCTATGTAGATTCTCCTATTTTCAGCCTCCCAAATGCTGGGATTATAGGCAAGCACTACCATGCCCAGTCTCAGTCGCTGTCATAACGTGCCCAGGGGATGAGGCTGGCATGGCACATCAGGAGTCACACCCCGGCCACTATGCTCTGCTGAGCTGTCAGGCTGGCCCCATTGGTCTCTTATCTTTATTTCTCAATCCTCTCACTGTTTCTTACCCCCCAAGAACATCAAGAGCAGTGTGGGCTGCAGCAAAGGGTGCCCTGAGCAGGAATGTGAAGCAGGGCGAGGACAGGCAGTGGGGGAGGGGACGCGTCTCATTGCGCGTGAAAGGGGGGAGAAGAAGGGTGCTGGCAGCAGAGTACCAGGAGCAGGCATGCATTGGGGTTGGCATTTCATGAGGTAAAAAAGATTCGTAAGGACCCCAAGGAAAGAAAAAATCTCAAAAACCCAAAAGGGAAAAGACGTATTGACTTACCAGGTATTATATTGGGCCAGCAGTCTCAAGACCCACAGGTATATCTGGATGTACAGAGGTCTGTTGCCCACTCAATTTCTGTATTTACCTTCCTTCTGGGGATCGTGCTTTACAATCACGAAGGATTTGGCTCAGAGCAGCATTTTAAAATCAATTCTTGATGAGGGAGAGGGCAGAGAAGTAGCCCCACCAGTAGAGCTTAAGCCACCAGCTTTGCTCAGTCAGACAGAAAAGAAAGCAATTAAAAAAATTTTTTTAAATTTTATTCTGAAGAATAAAAACAAAAGCAAAAACAGCCGTAACAAAGACAGAATCAGGACAGCATACGATGATACAGAAACTGTTTGTGAATTTTGGTCACAGGCAGCACGGCACAGCACCGCTGTGGGGAGAAACACAGACGCATGCAGGAAGGACCCTGAACTCTGGTCCTGGGTGGCCATGAACCTTTACACCCTGCCTGGCTGCAGCTGCTGGCCCACACTGCCAGCCATAAGCCTGGGTGTCCCAGGCCAGGTAGGCAGGGCATGGCTTGGCATGCCCTGACTTTCCCCACTGCCCATGTGAGTGCAGCTTGCCCCCAGAGTTGGCGCTTGCACAGCACCACAGCACCTGTGCAGAGCTCTGGCAGCAGTGGGCATCCTGTGGCAGAGCAGGAGTGGCAGCCTGCAAGCCCAGTGTTTGAGGTCAGCCAGTGGGCAATGGCTGTGCACATTCCTGGCCCTCTCCTTCCCCTATGGACTGGTGCCCAGTGGGACTTCTTGGGGGCCATCAAAATGCAGCCTGCCCGCCAGCCAGTCACACCCACGGCTCCTAACACTGTGTGCTCAGCTGGGAACCACAGGAGCTATATCCATCCAGATCAGAGGAGGGGAAGCCAGGGAGACACTGGCCATCCTGACTGCAGAGGGGCGGCTGCCCCGTCCTCTTGGGAGGAGGCCTGGGCTGTGGAGCCCATCCCAGGCAGTGAGCCAAAATACCAAACTAAATTGAGGCTATGAGTCAGTGGACTTGAAGCACTGTTCAAATCACCCCAGACTCTCATATTGCTCACTCAGTCATTCTCTGCTTGACAAAAATGGAAAAATCTCCAAAGAATGCACGCAAACAAAAATAAAAATCTATAAACAAGGAAAGAGGATCCAAGGATTTTGGGTTTTCTGATACCTCTTGGGTTCAAAGATGGATAATTGCTTAAAGGAAAAACATTTTTATAAAGGGCTTTTGGACACAGATCAGGTGTCCTCTCGGCGTGGTAGCCACGGTTCCCCAGCATGTGGGCGGGGTTTCTCCTCCTAGCAGAACTGCTAAGTCACTAACCTGGTGGGATGCAGAAGGCCATTCTGGATACTTCTCACCTGAGGTTCTCCCTGTATAGCAATCATATTAGGAGGTAGTGACATGTCACAGGATATGGGGACATTTTTGTTTAGTCCTAACTCCTCAGTCATGCGTCAGATATTGGAACAAGATTTCCTTCCCACTCAAGGGCTTAATAAAAACAATCAAGGAGGGAAAGGACTGCCTCCAGCTTCGTAAAAGGGGCCATCTTGGTACTGGCTACTCATCCTCCCTCAGGAGGAGCTGGCAGCAGGCTGCGCGCTGGTTTGTAAGTGGATGATGGTGGAGTATTGGGGTCCTGCTGTGGTCCGTGGAGCACCCGATTTTCTAATAAAAAAAGCCTTTACATTTTTCTCTCAGAGTGATTGATTTAAAAGACTTTCTAATTTTTTTAAAATGTATTTAGTACAGGGTCTCGCTACACAGATTGGACTTGTAGTGATCCTTACTGTTTTTAGCCTCCCAAGTGCTGGGATTATAAGGCGCACACTACCATGCTCAGTCTTATACCCCTACCCCTGGGTCTACCTAAGCAGGCGCTTTAATCTGCCGAGCTATTTGGCCAGCCCTTAAAAGACTTTTTAAAAATATATCAAGATAAAAAAGTTTTGTCTTTAGTTGAAACAAATATTTCCTAAGCTTTACATTAATGGGGTTACTTAAAAAGTTCACTTAAAAGAACATATTTCCCATAAATGGGAACTTTACCCCTTGCCTCAAAAATATATGTATTTCAGTGATAACTTTGGTCTTTTAGAGTTATAGTCCAAAATTTCCTCATTTTAGATTATGCAGATAATAAAACTGTCTTGCTTTAATTGTAATTTTCCTCTTAACATCACATATAGGATACATTACTGATTTAAGAAGATTTTATAAGTCTTTGGTGTTTTTTTGATTCTGTAAGGGTTTATTGCTTGATTTTTTTTGTTTTGGTTGTATGGCTTACGGTTGCTGAACTTTGTCTTAAATTTTGCTTTGGGTGTGTTTGTGTTTTGTTTTTATGTGGAGGTACACATTTCTGAATTTTATTTAGTATAAAAAAGCTTTGTAGCCTGGGATATAGCTCAGAGGCTTAAGTGTCTGCCTGGCAAGCACAAGGTCCTGAGTTTAATCCCTGGTATCACACACACACACACACACACACACACACACACACACACACACATCTTTGGTATTTTACAACCAGGTATAAAGGTTTAAAACGTGATCTGAAAACATTGAGGTTTAAACAGCTACTAAATTTTAATATTCAATTTAAATAATGGCAGGCCTAGTGGTGGGCTCTGAAAGGTACAAACTATGGCAACTTCTACATATTTGGGTCACTGTATCTAGCAAAGACATATTATCCCTCAGTTCTACAGATCCATGCTTGTCATTTTGTGACCCTAAATGACTTCAGCTTTGACTGGGTGATGTTAACTGGCGTGGCCGAGCTCTTCAGCTAACAGCTTGCCATGTAGGCCCTGCCTTGGCATTTTCAAGGAGGGTCTGTCCCCTCCCCTTCCCCAGAGCACTGAAGCCACAGGCTAAAACTGCCTTAGAAAAAGTTAACCAGGCTATGTCTAATGTTCCACCTTCCAGAGCTGACCCACCTGTGCCAGTGTTGCTAATTCTTTTCCCAACTCAGCACATGCGCACTGCTGTCCTTTGGCAGTCCCGGGGTCCCTTGTAATGGCTGCATACGTCACATACCCCATAAAGCCATTACTCATTTTTGCGATGTGGTGGCATAACTGGTTGCACATGGGTGAAAATGTGCTGCTCAGCACTTGGGCCATGAGGGGCAAAAACTCTTATTGTTCCCTTTTCCTTAATTCATCAACAGTGATTGTGGCAATTTTCATCCTCTCAGCAATCTGTATTGATTAACTTATTGATTGTCATTATCTTTGAGACAAATTAATTCAACTTGCTTCCATTTTCACAGATGGGTCGTATTAGGGTACTGGAGGCTATGTGATGACCTGCCTCCTCTTCCAGAATAAAGGATACGGGTTTCTCTTGTGAACAAAAGACTTAACTTACAGCTGTCATATGGGCCTTGCGAGAGTCCCTGTTCCATTGGCCATTGATGTTCCAGGTCCCAGTTGCCTGGATGCTCACATTCCTGAGTTTGGCCCTTTACACAGGGCCCTCACTTCAGTGGACACTTCTTTAGGATTTACTGTTGCTTCTGCCTGCACTTGGTCTTAGCCCTGAGAGAATCTCATACTCTGTGAGCAGGCTTTGATCCTCCTGGAGCCCTGAGATCATCCCAGTTGTGCCTTTTACTCAGCCTTTGTGGCACACTCACATGGGAGAGTGCAGCACAGGTCTGTGCCGTTGCCACAGCTCACGTCTGCAGTACCCTGTGCTGCCAGGAGGAGGGGCCACCTTGGTGTCTCTGCTGGGGGCAACAGAGAGGAAACAGAAACCTGTCTCTGTGCTAGGGAGGGTGGGGCCAGACATCTGGGTGCAGGGGCATGGAGGCCCCTTGTGCTGAGTTTGGAGGTATCAGCCTGCCCTGAGGAGGTGGCCTACCAACATTGCCCAGAGGGACCCAGAGGGGCCCGGAGGGGCCCAGAGGATGGTGGTGGCCTCTTCCTTGGAAGTAGGGACTTTCCTTGGGGCCAGGGCAGCTTTCACTTAGTGCTCCTGCTATGGCCCTGGCCCACTCTAGGACAGGTGGAGAAAGGCTGCGTGAGACTCACCTCTGCCCAAGACATCTCGGGCTTCACTGCAATGTGTACCTGCCTCTCGTCTGCCACCTTGCACCTGTTCCTCCCCCCAGCACCCCTGCTGTTCTCTCTTCCATTAAGATGCAGGCCTGTACCTTGGAAGGGAGAGCCTCAGTTCCATAGCCTGGCCGGTGTGAGATGTCTCTCTTTCCCTTTGCTGAGCCTGGGGACCGATTGGTCCATCTAGGAACAGTGACGCAGCTCCAGTTTTATTAAACCAAGAGAGGGAACTATTCTTGAAAGAGGCTGAAAGAGTTTAATTTTCCATGCAGTTGGAACTAACAGGAACAGTTCCCAGCAGCCTTTGGATGATTTGCTGGTGGAGGAAGCACGGCTCTCTGCTGTGGCCTTGGCTCAACCAGAGCCCCACCCTCACAGCCTGTGGACCGCATGGCACATCTTGGGTAGATGACTCCAGTGACTGTGCCGGGCCATGGAAAGCCCCTAACAACTTGCAGCCCCTCCCGAAGCTTTCGGGATGGCAGGCTGGACGGTCTCATTCTTCGTGTGCAGATGTTACCAGAAAGGGGCCCAGGCAAGATGAGAGAAGGGGGAGGCTGGGAAGCGGAGGCACCGAGGGTCTCCCAGCCTCTGCGATTCCTTGTTTCTGCCCAGGCTTTGCTGCAGAGCACTAGCAGCAGCATGGTACAGCGGGAAGGGCGTGTGGAGCTGCTGTGGTGGGAACGCGTCCCTTAGACACATGTGGGAAACTTAATCGGAGGATTCAGAGTTCAAGTTATTGGTTTTTTTTTTTTTTTGTGGTACCAGAGATTGAACTTGGGACCTTGTGCTTGTCAGGCAGGCACTTATGCTACTGAGCTGTTTCCCTGACCCAATCTTAGAACTGAGGTTAATGGAATTAGAAGGTGGGATCTTCAGGGGTAATTAGGGTTAGATATGCCACAAGTGTGGGCTCTCTTGTGGCATTCATGACTGTGTAAGAAGAGGAGGAGAGGCCCATGTTTGCACAGGGTCACTTGCTCTGTCTCTCTCTGCTCACTGGTGCAGCCCCTTGGTGTCGGGCTTCATGACTTCTAGACCTGTGAGCTAAATTAACCTTATAAATTACCCAGTCTCAGGGGTTTTGTAATAGCAACCACAATGGGCCAACACAGGCACAGAGAAGAGGCATGCTGTGCACAGTGTCTGTGCTGTCAGAAATTCATTGCGACAATGCTCTAGCGATGGCCCGTGTCCCACCCTAGTGAGGCACTGTCCTGCACCGCAGCCTTCAGTGCTGGGCGCTCTGGTTTTGTCAGCATGCGAGTGTCCAACACTCTCTTTTCTTCACGTGCAGGGCTACTGGGCAGGCGTACGGCGTCCACAGTGCACCTTGTGCCCTGGGCTCCGTGCGCTGCGTGTGGGAGGCTGAAGCCCCACAGCATCCTTGGCCCTCACTGGCACAGGAGCCCTCTGCTCTCCTTGCAGCGGCACTTCCTGTTCCCGCTCACTGCCACATTGCTCCTGGCCTTGCTTGTGCTGTGGGTCACCTCACGGACCCATGGATGGGGATGGGGATGTCATGCATGGGACATGGGGACACTGGCACTGCCTACTAGTGGCCACCACAGGTTCTACAGCCTGGCTTGGGCTTCCCTTTCTACATAACTGGGCCTGAATTCCGTGACTGGAGAATGTCCGAGCCCTCATCGGGAAACTGGCACATCAGAACAGAGGTGCGAAGTGGTCTTCCTCCCTTTGAAGTGCATTGTAGTCTGTTTTCTGACGCTATGGAAGGATACCAGATCCTACGTAAAGAAAGAGGTTTATTTTGACTCATAGCTCTTCAGGCTGCGGAGTTCAAGGCTGAGTGACCACAGCCAGTGAAGGCCTCATGCTGTCTCATAGCACGGGCCAGTGATGTGGAAGGGTAGAGGAAGGTGTGGAGGGGGAGCTGACCCTCTTCACAGCAAATACTCTTGTGAGGATGAACCTATTCTCGTAGTGTGTCAGTCAGCTTTTCATCACTGTGACAAAATACCTGAGATAAAAAACTTCAAAGAGGAAAGGTTTGTTTTAGCTCATGGTTTCGGTCCATGGCTGCCTGGTCACTGTGGTGGGAGCCCAGGAGGGAGGGAAGTTTTTCATCTCATGGTGGCTGGGAAGCAAGAGGGGAAGAAAGAGCCCAGGGTCCCAAATCCTCACTGGGGCACTGCCCTCGTAACCTCAGGTCCTCCTCCAGCCCCACCTCCTTACAGGCCCACCACCTCCCAATGGCACCATCAGCTGGGGCTGAGCCTCTAATAAATGAGCGCTTGGAGGGAGGGGTGAGCCGTGGTGGAAGGGAAGCACACTGCGCCTTGGTGCGCGTGGAGCTCGGACCTGCTCACGCCCCGTCCCACCATTTCTCAGTACTGTCACGAGGGTGAGCACATGTCAGCGAGAGGGTCAGGGGAAAGCCGCATCCAATCCCAGCGGGGTGTGGCTTGACCTCTCCCCCTGGGGCGCCCCCACCCCTGGCGCAGTGCAGCGAGCCAGCGGGTCTGTGGCCCTGCTCTTTCCCTGCTCCTGTTCCCCTCTTGGATGCCTCTTTCTACGCAGGCCCCAAATATGCTAAGGTCCAGGCGCCTATGGGTGGGCCCTGGGCCCCAAGGGGTCACCCACCAATGCCTCAGGGGTGTGTCTGGGTCAGCCAGGCCGGCGGCCCATGGGGCTGTGCTGCCCTCAGCAGAGAGGAGGTTGTGAACAGGGTCAGGCAGGACGAGCATAGCCTGGGACGGCATCCACACAGCCACCAGACCCAGCCCTGAATGTGAGGCCGGTGTGGTGGTCCCCCAAGTGCCCACCCTGGCGACCCATTTGTCTTCCCTGGTGACTAGCAGCCAGGCCTGAGGCGGTGCATGTTATGCCAGTATCAGGGGAAAAGACAGGCAGCCCAGGGCAAGTGGATCACTGGCCTTAGAGCCTCTCAGGGCTTGGCTTCCTGCTGTGAGTGTGGGGCCCGCACCAGGTGAGTTGTTTATGAAATGAGGGTGAGCTCTGCAGGGTTGTGAGGCAGGTTAAGAAGGGGCAGCCCTGGAAACCGTCTGAGAGCTGGAGGTGCTTCAGCGTGCTTCTCGGGGTCCTTGGCAGTCACCTCCCGCCCTTTCTTCGGCTTGGATCTCAGCGCTCCCTTTGATACTACACAGACTGAAGAGAATCATAGTCCAGAGAAGTTGGGGAACTTGCCTGAGGATGCACAGCACCTAAAGACAGAGCTGGACAGCACTCCTTGGAGCTGACCAAGCAGCTTCCACTGCTGGCCAGCATCTGGCTATCACGCAGGGTGTTGGCCCTGGTTGATCCGGGCTGTGCAGTGTGCAGCCCGGGTTCTACCGCTCACTGAGCGTGTGTTCTTGGGCACACCACATGACATGTCTCTGCCTGCTTCTTCAGTGGGACCCAGGATTCCTGGGATTGCTTAGGTTACCTAGCGCATCCGCCTCACCCCCACTCTCCTACCCGACTCCACCCTCTGGCTACCCTCACTGCTGTTGTAATTCTGAGGCTGCTGAGGTAGGGAGAAGTGGCCCAACTTCACACAGGTGTGAAGGTGACACTCTGGGACTGCACCCTGAGCCCAGCCCTGAGTCCACTTGGCAGAGGGCCTCACACAGGAAGACGACAGAGCTGAGATCCCTCTGCTGTTGGCTTTTGGGGTACAGGGAGCTGAGGGCCTCCTCACTGAGCTCCTTGTGGCCTGAGCAGCCCAGCCCCAGCCCCAGCTGAGGAGCCCAAGGTAGCCTCAGAGCAAGAGTAGAAGGGCAGCACAGCTCCGCCCCTCGCTGCTGCTCTCATCTGGTTCTTAAGACAACTTTAATTAGTGCGCATTTGCATAACATAGTGATTAGCTCATTGTGGGGTTGGTGTGTGGACCTGGCAGTCTCAGCTCTTTTCACCTTTGTCCTTTCTCCTCCCTCCTTCCTGATCTAGAATACAGCTGTAAAATATGCAAAGCTAATGTTTTCATTGGGAAATGAGTTGGTAGTGTGTGTGTGTACACGTATATTGGCGTAGGGTTCTTCTGGGTATTAAAGGATGAGAACACAAAGCTTTGTTCTCTGTACTTGGACCGAGTATGGTTTTCAATGATGTTCACTGGAGTTGCTGAGCACCTAGGACACAGCGGACCCAGACCCCAGGCAGTGATCACCTTTCTGGGGCAGGGATGCTAGCAATGGTGCCTCCTGCCCATTGGAGCAGGACTGGGGGATAGCCGGCTGGTCCTAACCCACTGTCCAAGCCTAAGACGCAGCCAGCGTGTTGCTAGACGAGAAACACATAGTTGGCTTCTGTATCTACCAAGTCATGTGTCCTGACATTCAAGAAGCTGTGAAGAGGAAATATTCAGAAACGTTTTGCATTTATACTTAACATGGACAGAGTTTCCCTTGGTCATTGCTCTCTCTACAGCACAGCCTAGAAATGATTTGCATTGTAATAGCAATTGTAAATATCTAGAGATGATGTAAGCTACATGTCCACTGCCATGGTGGCTGGGCCTGCAGTGACGAGTCACTAAATGTAAGTAGGATGCCAGCATCAGAGAAATGAGGTGATAAGGAAATGAGAGCTTCAAGGGT
>PVKN010001579.1:27254-50404 GCA_004027915.1 Capromys pilorides
AAAAAAAAAAAAAAAAAAAAAAAAAAAAAAAAAAAAAAAAAAAAAAAAAAAGAAAAGAAAAAAGAGAGATCTTGAAATGGGCAATTCAGTACATGGTTGGGTAAAAGGGCAGGTGGAGCTGAAGAGGCTTTGTGATTGGAAGACTGAGCTGAGAAGCTACGTCAGGGCCTTGGCCTTGCTGCTCCAGATGGGCTGTGGTCTGCAGCATGGGCACTGATTGTGAGCCGCTAGCGTGTGGTCGGAATCTGCCCCTGCCGGGTCCCAGGCATTATGTGCGTGTCACAGGTTCACAGAGCCCTGGGCCAGAACCCAAAGTGAGCATGTGATGGGAAGCGAAAGAGAAGGGATACTCTCTGAACCGGAAGCATTCCTCTACTCTGATGCTCCAGAGCAGAAGATGGAGGTAAAAGGTGAAAGGTGAGCTTTAAAGGAGACGAGATACTGCAGAAACAGGATGTGAGCCCAAGTGAGCAGGATGGAAACGACAAACAACCCCAAGGAGCCTTAGCCCTTGTCACCTAGACTGACACCTCAGGACCCTGAAGAAGGGCTCCCAGAGAGACTGAAACAAGAAAGAACAAAGAGGAACTGTGAGGGTGACGTGACATCACTGGTCCCATGAGTAACACTGATGTAAAGAGAGTGTGTGAAGGCCTTCCAAGCACAGGGCTGAGATGACATCACTGGCTCTTGGATTTTGCATGCAACCAAAATACCAAAATGATAGTATAATAGTGTGGGGGTGCTTTTCAACATGGGAGGACCTAGCAATATCTTGTGCATGATGCCTTCTGGAAAAAAAATAGAGTATTAATTGTAGTAAGAATAGTGAATCTCAGCTGGGAGCAGTGGTGCACGCTTGTGACCCCAGCACTCTGGGAGAAGGAGTGGGAGGACAGCAAGTTTGAACCCAGCCTGGAAAATTTAACAACTTGGTGAGACTCTGTCATGAAATGAAATAAAAAGGACTGGGGAGGTAGCTCCGTGTGAAGGTCCTGGGTTCCATCCTCAGCACAGACACAAAAAGTGAATCCAGGGGTTTTAATTTTTCAATGTAATTCAGTGTGAGGAAATCAACGCTCAACAAACTGCTTATGGTGACACAGTTCTTAAGTGGCAGATCTGTACAGTGAAGTCTGGCAAGTGGCTCCAAAGTCTTGACAGTGGCCACCTTATGGGTAGTTCCCTTACCACAACCCTCCACGGCACTTGCCCCAAATGCAGGTTTCTGGAGCTACAGCTACAGAACCAGCCTTCGGGGTTAGACCAACCCTGTCCATGGAAAGGTCCAGAGGAGAGTCTAGGAACCCTTCCCTGGGCAGGCAGAGAAGCCCTGAGCCTTGCTGGAATGAGGCTCCAGGACTTGGGTGCCCAGAGGGTGCTTGAGGGAGGACAGGGAGTCCTGGGGCAGGGAGCAGAGGAGCCGTCCTGTGGGGTGCTACAGCGGGAAGTAAGAGTGAGGAGGAAGAGGAATGGACTGCAGGCTCGCCGAGGACAGCGCTGTCCGCCGTGGAGCCCGGCCAAGCCCAGCGGGATTCGCATCCTCAGGGTGGACAGCACATCTGCGTACTCCAGGAGTTTCAGGCTTGCGCTGCAGCATTCACTCTCTTAGCCTGTCTGCTTGGGTTGTCTTAGCAAAGTCCTATAGAGTGAGGGCGTGAACCACAGGCATTTGTCTTCTCGTAGTCTTAAAGCTGGGAAATCTGAGACCAGTTGGTGGAGACATCCTGGTGGAGGACGGCGGAGGCTCTCCTGGCCTCCCTTATGAGGGCACCAATGCCACCATGAGGAGCAGCCCTCCTGCCATCACAGCAAAGATTAGCACCTCAACATATAAATTAGGGGAGTGGGGACACACATGTTCAATCTGTACACTGTCTCGGTTACTTTTGTCTTATTGCTGGAACAAATACTCAAGGAAAGAAGGGTTTATTTAGCTCACAGTTACTGGAGGTTTCAGTCCATACTCAGCTGGCTCCAAGGCAGAGAGGCCCATGGCAGAGGGTGGCCGTTCATAGTGGCAGAAGGCAGCAAAACAGCAAGAGCAGAAGGGAGGGGCAACGATGGCTACAAGGAGCAAGTCTGTGTTCCTTAAGTTGCATTCAGGCTATCTGCGCCAGGCTGGGTGTAGCACTCACACCCATAATCCAAGCAGCACTCAGACCCATAATCCCAGCCTTGGATCATGAATTAATCACAAGCTCTAGAACTGCACCTCAATGACTGCATGAGGCTTTTGGGGGGGGGGTGGGCCGCAACTACACACCAACCCTAATAAACACTAAGCGGGCCCGAACCAGGGTTAATTTAGCCTTCACTGCAGCGTTTTAATGGCCAACTGCAACGTCACTTTCACTCTTCTGTCCACCTCCTGGTTGTCCTTTGGTCTGGTACATTTTGCAGTTTCCCCGCCATTCTGCCCCACCTGTGGCCGGTGCCTCGGACCAGCACTGCCTGACTGTGCAGATCCTCGGGCAGTAAGGATCCTTTCTGCAGCTTGGGTGAGGCCAGGGGCACTGAAAACCTTTCCGGAAACCTTTCCCTCAGACCAGAATGACGGGGGTCCCTCAGGTGCCTCTGTTGGGGGCCCCCGGATGTGGGTTGAGGCCAAGCTTGCTTCCTTGTTTGGTTTGGCTCTGTGTGTGGGAAAATTAGGCTGCTTACAATCTTGGGCTGTTATTTGGAGATTTAAGGCTGGGGAAGAATTTCCTTTCCCAATTGGTCCAAACCCTGATGGAGTTAATGAGCCCAGGACTAAACACTGAGCTGAAATTATAGCAAAGTTTATTCTTGGCAAAAATTCACCTTCTTTTTCCTTGAGGAAAAAGCACTCAAATGTGACTTATAAAAGGTTAAAAAAAAAAAAAAAAAAAAAAAAAAAAAAGAGCCACATGGATGTTAAAAATTCCTGGAAAATATGTTTTTAATGATTTGAGTATATATTAATAAGAAACAAATGTATAGTATTTTCTTTCCTAGACCATGATATTTAAAAAATAAATAAGAAAGTAAGAAGGGTCCCTGTGGAAGTCCCTGTGTGGGTGTCTGAGCAGCTGTGTGGTTGAAGCCCTAAGGTGTCCCGCCCAGTTTCCCTAGAAATCAGTGGGGTGTGGTGACTGGGCTGTGTGGCCTCTCACAGATGCTTGTGCTGTGAGAGGCCCAGCTGTTCTTGCTGGATGGACTCGCTGCTCCCAACCACGCCTGGGATCAGAAAGTCTTTCGCCTGGGATCAGAAAGCCCTTCCCCATGGCTGGGCTCAGCCTGGTCCTGCAGGCATGGGAATAAGCCAAGCACATCCATGTCCTTGGTACTCACCAGGGAGCTCCTTCCCAAGGGGATATGCTGTCTTAAAGGGCGAGTGATGAGACTAGACTTCAGCTGGTGGTGTGGTGGGGTGAGTGTGGTGGTTCCCACATAGGCCGGGGTCTCCCTGTTGTGAGCTGGAGCTATTGCCGATGTTTTCCTCTGTGTCCTGCGGTGCCCAGTGCTCTCCCATCTTTCCTCAGGATGGAAGCTTAGCAGGAATGCTGCCTCCCTTTGAGACTCAACTCCTTCCCGTAGGCCCTTCATGCAGTGTGTCCTCTTCAATAGGTCCAACCTGTCCTCCTTTGTACCTGACTCCTTTGAGGCCGTGATTTGTGTGGGTGAGCTTACTTTGGAAAGGAGATGCTCTGAGACCTTCAATCCAGTCTTACCACTGGCAACCAGCAGCAGGGCCAACTGGGTCCCTTCTGATGGGTGTTGGAGGCTGGTAAGCCCAGTTGGCAGGGTCTGAAGAACTGACGCCTGACAGAGGCCACACGGCCTCCTAGAGACAGCTGGTGCCTAGGCAGTTGGGCTGCTTTCTCAGTCATCACACAATTTGCCTTGTAGCCACTGGCAAATCCAAAGAGGTAGGGCGCAACAGGCCCACTACAGGTGGCTCTTGGGTTGGGTGTTGACACCATAATTATTCAAGATACGACCCTTGTAGTTAGAATAGATGGGCACTGGCTTCTCAACTGGAGCAGCTAGTGGTTCATAAACCTTTTCCAGGCAGACAGATCACTGTTTAGTACAAATTGGGCATTCTTTATTCAAAAATCCCAAATCCCAAATGCTGCAAAATCTGAAATCATTTTTAGTGCTGCTACGACACTACAAGCGGAAAATTTCACTCCATGAAACTTTATTTCATGCACAAAATTTCTAAAAATACTATGTAAGGTGACCTCTAGGTCTTGTGCATTCTATGCCTTGGATAAGTGTCCCCAGAGGTTTATGTGAGAGGCTTAACCCTGAGGTGGCCCTCATGGGAGGTGGTGGAGGTTCAGGAAGTGGGCTTGTGTAGGAAATCCTTCTGTTGCTGGAGATAATATCCTGACAGGGACTGTGGAGACAAGGCTTTGTGTCTTCTTCTGTGCTCCCTGGTCACCATGAGGGAGTGTTTTTCTATGCAGTGAGAGTCCCACCATAAGGTGCCACTTAGTCCAGGTGTAAAGCAAGGCAACCCATCAAGCATGGACTGAAGTTCCTCAAACTGTCAACCTAAACAATCCTTTATTCTTTATAAACTGTTCTCACATGTTTTGTTATAGTGATAGTAGATAAGGTTCATGTGAAATATCAATGAATTTTATGTGTAGGTTTAGATCCTATCCCTAGTGGTCTCGCTATGTATGAATAAATATTCCAAAAATCTGGAAAAAAATCTCAGATCTGAAACACTTCTGTTATGGTTTGTGTATAGGTGTTTCCCAAAGCCTCATGCAGTCATGGGATGGTTTCCGGAGTTTGTGATCCATTATTGTGGTGTGGATGTTGCATCTGCCCTGGGGTGGGTAATCTGGATTACAATGTAAGGAGGGGAGAGAGGTTGGCTAGCTGACTGAGCTGCTGCCACTCCCTTTGCTCTTGCTCTTTGCTGCCATGAAAGGTTGCTCTCTGCCCTGTGCCACTCTGCCTTGGACACAGCTGAGTGTGGACTGAAACTTCCACTAACTATGAGCTAAATAGACATTTCATTCCTTCATTTTGGGTGTTGGGTGTTTGTCCCAGCAATGAGAGAAGAGTAACCAAGACAACTTCTTTCTCTAATCTTTTTTTTGTGGGACCAAGGATTGAACTCAGGTCCTTGCATTTGCCAGGCAAGCACTTATTCTACTGAGCTATCTTCCCAGCCCCTAAGACAACTTCTTATCTCAAGCATTTTGGACAAGGAATATTCAGTTTTACTTTAGATTTGAATGAGAACTCACAGCAGGGAAGCGTATTTATGAGACAAACTTCTATCCTGGGGAGGTTTGCCGTACTGTGGTGGCTTAGACCTCTCCTCCTAGGCCACGGCCTGCATTGAAAATCCTCTGAAACTACACACAGACCTGATCCTCTCTGTTCTACTTGAGGCTTCACCATTCCTATTGGCTTGTTTATGTACTTTTGCCAGTTTTGGGGATGGAACCCAGGGCCTCACGGTGCTAGGCCATGAAGCCACACTCCTGACCCCTACCTGTTGCCACCAAACATGACTCTCATGCTTCAGCCCTGTTCTCCTGATCTATACAGGAGATGGGTTATGTATACGAAAGGTGAATCGGCTTTTGCACTTTACCAGTTCCTTTGTGGCCAGGGTTTCTTCGTGCCCATTAAGTTCTTCTGGCTTTAGGTTCTTCTCAGAATTCTTTGCTCAGTGTTTGTTGCTGAGGGCTGAGATGTCTCCTGGCCTTGTACTCAGTTATTTTTTTCTGCACTGGGAAGCTCATACCTGGTTTTCTCTTGTTTCTGCTGTGGAAACTCCTCTAGTTCTTGTAGAGCTTGCAGGTAATTTGTCTTTTCTCCTTGGTCACTGGTTGCTTTTAAGATTTGAGCTCTTCATTTTGCTCTCACAGTAGTATTGGATGCATATATGGTGGGTTTATTTTTATTTTTCCTGTCTGAGAGCCTGTGGTTGATGACTATGGAGACAGACATTTTGGAATGTACTCATCTGGTATTTCTTCAAGTACTGGCTTATTCCATTCTCTTTGTTTTCTCTCCTTGAAGTTCCTGTGATTGGCTGAAGGCCCTCACTCAATTCAGGTGCCTCTTGGCCTCTCTATCCTTGCTGTCATAGTTTCTCTTTATTTCTTTTTGCTTTTTCTGGCTTAGTTTCTCCAGATCTAAGGCCACAAATTCTCACTTAACTGTTGTCAATCTATTGTTTAAATCACAGATTGATTGTCAGTTGTAGCACTGGTGCTTGTTATTTACTGAGATATTTCTGTATATTTATTTATTTTTAATTGATCCATTCATTTAAAATGGCTTTTTGTGTTGAATTCTTTCATGATTTGACTACTTTTGCCTGTGCATATTTTGTAATTACTATCAAATTGTCTTATTGTCTGCCTCTTGGATGCGCACATCTGTCCCTGATGTTGGTGACTCTCACTCATGGCATGCAGGGGGTCTGTACTGTATGGTTTGTAATTTTTCCTTGTGAGCTCACCTTCACAGTGTCTTTGAGAAGCCCTTCTGGCTATAACTGAAGTCGCATCCCTCCTGACTTAGATTTTGCACTTGCCAGGATGACCAGGGTATCACTGGCTTGTGACTTGATTTTTTAAATATTAATTTCTTAGATTGGTAGTTTGTGGAGGGTAATATGATCTCTTGAATTCTGCATTAGTCAGGGTTTTTCTTAGAAGAACAGATATTAGCCCAAGATGTACACATGTCTAAGGAATTACAAGATTGACTTGCAACAGCCAGCTGCAGAGTAGGCTGAGGAGGCATGCAGAGGGCGTCTACATGCCAGACTGCAGGATTCAGTCACAGGTCTGTGTAAGTCTTGATCAGTTGGCCAATGGGTCTGCAACAGAAGGCGGAAGAATCCGGGCCGCAGGCCAGGTGATGAAGTCCAAGCCAAACGCAAAGACTGAAGTTCCTTGGAGGAAGTAGATATGGCCTCCTTCCTCAGCCCCTTTATATGGTCTCTTTGTGCTGTGTCACTCTGGGGTGGGCCTGTCGTGCCTCAATGCAGAACCAATCACATCCCAGGGCAGGGCCCCGCGGCCCAAAATCCCCGGGAGTCATCCAGCCAAGGTGACAATGTATCAACCACTATAAATTCCCAATAAATGAATCGCAGTGCTATCAGGGATGATGGGTCCGAGACAGCTTCTTAGATTCTTGGGCAGGATGTGTAAAGAACTGGACATGACCTGGGATGGCAAAGCAACAGCAGCGAAGTTTAAGCAGCTGACAGGGCACTTGGAGGGAGCAGGCTTGGCCAGCCAAAGACAAGTTCAAGCGGTCTGAGGGTGTTGCTCTTAGTCTAGGGTGTCTCCTGTTAGGTCCTCCAGGGAAGGCTTCTTTTGGTGTGCAGTTTATAGAGGTTGCAGTCTATGGTATAGTTGGCTGCTTCCACAGCAGGGCAAGGGAGGGGCATGGCAGAGGAGAAAGTACTCATGGCAAGGTGGTGGGAAGCAGAGAGGGAGCAAGGGAGGAGGGAAGGAGACAAACTCCTCCAGGCCACAGCCCAGTGACAACCACCTCCCACCAGGCTTCACCTCCCACCATCACATTTTGCTATGGATTCCTCAGTGGACTAAGCCACCATGAGCGCTACATTCCCACGGTCCAGTCGCCTCCTCAAAGCCCTATCCATGCACACGTGCAGCTTTGGGGACACCTAGAAATAAACCCTAACGCCTTCCCTGTGGGCCTCCTGTTTCCACCTGTGCCTTCCCTTCCTGCTGTCCTCTCTGAGGCTTCTCCAAGGCATAACTTGGTTTGCATATTTCTAATGTAACCCACTTCCTTTCTATAATTGTGTGGTAAGCAGTGACTGTGTCCTACGCGTTTCAGACCTGCTGTCTCCTTCAAACATGTAAATGAACCCTTGGGGAATTCTAGGGTCTTAACTCTCCACCTGTCTCTCAGTTCCTGTGGAAGCACTGGATCAGGAACAGAAAAAGAGAAGAGGTTTCTGTGTGACCACCCATGTCTTCAGATTTCAGCAGTAAGACTTCGTTGGTTACTGGAGTAGTTTTTGTTCTGAGATTTGGAAGGGACTCACAAACTTGGCTCAGGCTTTCTCAGGGTCACTGGCTCAAGTCCCCAGTCTTTTTTGGGGTACCATTCCATGTTGGTGTAAGGACAGCTCGGAGTCATAGCCATGCACTCATTAATAAATGCACTTGAGTGGAAGGGAGGATTGGGCCAAGGGAATGACTCTTCCCTTTGCCCTTGGTGATCCAGAAGAATCTGGAAACAGTGTTTAGTTTGAGTTTTGCTTCTTGCTCTCTGTGGTGATCAGAGCTCCATTGTTGGTAATGAGAGACGTAGAACACTGACTAGCTAAATATTTGCCAATTCAAAAAAGGATCAACTGGTGCTAAGGATTTGTTAAAGCACTGTGAACGGCCTGGGTGTAGTGGCACACACCTGTAATTCCAGCGCTTGGAAGGCTGAGGTGGGAGGATTGCTGTGAGTTTGAGGCCAGCTGGTGCTACAAAGGGAATTCAAGGTCAGCCTAAATTGCATAGCAAAACTCTGCCTCAAAAAGGCAAAAACAAAAAAGAAAACTGTGAGAGGGTGGGAGATCCCACCCTAAGGCAGTTACACAGCTGTGTGGTCTTAGACATTGTATCAGGTGGGGCTGCTAGGGGAACAGATTTACTATATATGATATGTAAAGGATACCGGCTCATAATGGCCACCTGTGGAATCAGAGGTGGAAAGATGTGAAAACGCCTCCTACACATGGAGCCTGAGGGTCAGGTTGGAGTGGGAGGCCCGGGGGCACTAGCTCACTGCAGAGTCTGATGCATTTCCACGTTGGGAGACCGAAGGCAGAGTCTGCTGCTGAAGTTGAAGGAAATGGGGATGAACTCTGGAAGGCGAGGCTCCAACTGGAGAGGCTCTGGAGGAGCTGTGTCCTTTCCCTTCCATCCCGACTTCCTCTGGGTGGGGCTTCCCTCGGCAAAGTGCTGCCTGCACCTTGAAACCACACACACACCCGGGGCTGAGCTTACCTAAACCACTCAAGTGACGTCACAACGACCACAGATCACCTTGAACTGCTCTGAGCACTGTGCTGGCCTGGCAGATACTTCACCAGCCTACAGCGTTGTGGCAAGAGTCCAGCAAGATCATGCACAAGATACAGGCTTTTAGGGACCAGCCTAGAGTAGTAAAAAATGTAAAAGATGAAAAGAACCTGGCTGAATTTGAGATGGTTTTCTGAACCTTAACACAACCATAAAGAATGAGATGACAAATGGCTTTCCCTCTGTTGATGGCCTTTCTACAGAGCTGGGAGGGTTTCTACCCTTTCTGGTAGGCTGGGATGTTAAACTACCTAATTTTGATCACAAGTGGATTGAACTTGTGTTGGATATGCTTGAATTAAGTTAAGCAAATAATCATTGCCTGCCTTTGTGGTAGTCGCGTGGGAGGAGGGGTCCACACGCGGCCTCAGACTCCTGAGGAAGCTGCTGGTGGGTCAGCAGCTCAAGGGTTAACAAGCACCAGCCTCCGGCATCCTGTGGCAGGGGGTGGGGGCTCTCACCCTGGGTCAAAGCCTTGGTTCACTCTTGTTTTAGAGATCCACATATAAATAAAAATGGAGGATGTTGGCTATTGGCTTAAGTGCCTTAGAAGAACTTTGATAATGAAGAATCATTTTATATTACTAATGATTACTTCCTTAAGGTAAAGATCAGAAAGTACTTTCATCTTCTTAGTCTTCTAAACTTGGGCTACTTTTCCACGTTAAGTTTGTCAGAAAGTCCAACAGAGCTGGAGCCTAGTGAGGACCCGCTAGCAGGTGCCCGTGGCTACAGCCGCACTATTCTACTCATCCTTCCAAGACCAAGCGCACAGCACAGCCCCTGGGGTCTCCTGGGGAGTCCATGTCCCAGCCCTGCCTCTCTCCAGCTCTCAGACCTGGGCAAGTGGCCTCAGCTTCCTGGCCTCTGTATTCTTACCTCAAAAACCATGGGATTAAAAGTCAGACAGAGAGGGTGCCTTGGTGCCCAGCAAATGCTATCGAATGAAATCGTGGCGCTGGAATTCCAGGAAGTTAATGTTGCCTGTAAACTACAGGCTCCGGCTTGTTCGGGCGTGGCCGTGGCGGGGGAGTCGAGCACTGTGAGTAACGAGCCAGTGCACAGGAAGGCAGGGTCACCGGGTCACAGGGCAACCAAGGGTCTGCCAGATCTGAGCTGCGGAGGCACCTCCCTGTGAGCGTCCCTGCCCCTGCCGCAGGTGGGATTGCACTGCCCCTGGGAGCAGGTGCCTGGTGCTGGCCGCCCTAGCACCCGCCCTCTCCCACTTCCTGTGGGGGTGGCTGCTACTTCGGAGTGGCTTGCACATCTGGCTGAGCTCTGCTCCGTTTCCCTCTTGGGTAGGAAGCACAGCAGCTCTTGCCAAGCAGTCTCAGGCCAGCGTGTTAAACACTCTGTGCTCACCAGCACTTTACTGGGCAACATCAGAAAGGGAAGGAGCAGGGGAGGCCAGGCATCTGCCCGCCAGCCAGGACAGGAGCATCGGGGACACCTCCCTTCTCTCCAGGAGTGCTCAGAGGCTGGAGGGACCTGCACAGGCACTCTGAACAGCTGTCCTTGCTGTCACATTCCGTTCCTGCCCAGAGACAGGAGGCTTAGTGCCATTTGTAACTTTCAGGTGGGGGCAGCTGCAGTTTCAGATGGGTCGCTGTGGCAGTGTGGATCCCAAGTAGGCGTGACAAGGTGTCACTGTGGTCTCCATCTGCTGCTCCTCCTGGTTAGCAATTCCAGACCTCTCTTCCTGAGCATGTTTGGCACCTGGCTCTCCTCTTCTGTGTATTTCTTCACGCTCGTTGCTATTTTCTGAGTGAATCATTTGTTATTTTTACTGTTGTGTTTTAGAAATATATTTTTATATGAAGTTTGACAAATTATATATAAATACATACATTTTATAAACCTTCATACATTTTATACATTATATATGAAGAGTGCTCTTTATATATTCTAGAAACAAGTCACTTATTGCATATGTGGTTTGTAAGTAGTTTCTCCCAGTTTTGTTTATCTTTTCATCCTCCCAGCAGAGTGACTTACAGAGACAAAGTTTTAAAATTTTGATAGGGCCTAGTGTGTTTGTTTTCTGTTACCATAACAAAAAACCTGGGATAAATCAACTCCTGAGGAGAAGGGATCAACTTGGTCTCACTCCATAGGAGGTTTCAGTCTATGGTTGATTGGTTCTATTGCTTGGAGCTTATGATGACAGTGTATCCTGGTGGGAGAACTTGTGGGGGAAGCAAAGAGGTGGGGTGGGCTGGGCTGGGCCTCAGTGTGCCCTCCGGGTGCTTCCTCCTGCCAGGGCTCCCTTTTGCCATTTCCAGGCACCCTCAGCTGGGGACCAAGCTTGTGTCCCACAGGCCTGGGTGTGGGTGCTTATCCACACCCTAGCATCTAATTTGTTTATATTTTTCTTTGATGGATCTTTGATTTCATGTGTAAAATCTGCTCATCAACTCTGAGAGTTGAAAGTTTTCTTCTAAAAGTTTTATAGCTTTATGATTTGCATTTATTTACTTATTTTTTTCTGTATTTAGGGAAGGGTCTACAGTGTGTTCAGGGTCTCACTATGTAGATTGGACTCATAGTGACCCTCCTGTTTACAGCTTCCCAAGTGCCAGGATTACAGGCTCCTGCCACCACAACTCAGCATGCCCCCAGGGGCGGGGCTGGCAGGGCAGACCTGGGGATCGAACCCCTGGCCCTTATGTCTGCCTAAGCTGGTGCTTTAATATGCTGAGCTATTTGGCCAGCCCTATGTTTTGCATTTAAATCCATTTAATTTTTGTGTACAGTGTGAAGCTCGGGTTGATTTTTATTTTTTATTTTTGCCTGTGGATGTACAGTTGTGCCTGTACTTTTCCTAGACAAGCCTATCTTTCCTCTGTTGCATTTGCACCTTTGACAAAAATCAGTCGGCTGTCCTTGTGTAAATCTATTTAGGGTTCCTTGTTGTGTTCCATGATTGTGTGGCTGTTCCTCTGCCCGCTCCCCACAGTCCTGACTCCTGTTAGCTAGGCGTGACTTAAAATGAGCTAGAGTGGTTTTTCCCACTTTCTCCTTTTCAAAGCTGTTTTTGTTATTCCAGTTCCTCTGTCTCTCCATAGGACTTTTAGAATAAGCATGTTGGTCTCTTCAAAGATTCTTGCTGGGCTTATGGTAGGAGTTGCATTAAAACTGTAGGACGGAGGTCAGGGAGATAGCTCAGCAGCGTAAGAGCTTGCCTGGCAAGCACAAGGGTCTGAGTTTGATCCCTGGTACCACACACACAAAACAAACAAACAAAAAAACTAGGTTGGGCTGGGGATATAACTCAGTGGCTTAAATGTCTGCCTGACAAGCACGAAATCTTGAGTTCAATCCCTGGTACCACTAACAAACAAATGAACAAGTAAAAAACAAAACAAAACAAAAACTGTAGGTCATTTGAGGAGAGAATTTTTATTTTTACTAACTTGAATCTTTTAATCCCTGAATCCTATATGTCTTTCCATTTCTTTAGACTTTGATTTCTTTCACCAGTGTTTTTGTAGCTTTCAGATAAGCACAAAGTTTATTATAGTTATGTGTATTTTATTATTTGCACAGGTGTAAGTGGAACTGTATTTCTGATTTCAGTTTCCATGGGTTTGTGGCTCATATACAGAGATACAGTTGATGTTTGTATATTAATCTTGCACATTGCATCCTGGCTGAAACCACTTTTTAGTTCCAGGATTTGTTCTATGACCATATGCACTTTTCTACATGGATGATTATATTGTCTCCAAAAAATTGTCTTTCCCTTTGTGCTCTGTGTCTCTCCTCTCTGCTCCCTGCTTCCTGGCACCGCCTAGAGCTTCAGGAGGATGTGAACTAGCAGAGGAGGTTGATCACCCCTGCTTCACTGCTGTTTTGGTGGAAGCTTTGCCTTTCACTACCAAGTCTGATCTGAGCTGTGGGCTTTCTCTGCCATGCTTTATCAAGGTCACAAGTTATCCTCTGTATTAGTTTGTTTTGTAGTGGCCGAAACACACTGCCCGATGCCAACACCCAGGAGACGTTTAATCAGCTCACCGCCCATGACCACCTGGCTCTAACGTAGACAGTGACATATGGGGAAAGGAATGCGTCAAGGCCACTGAGAAGCTGAGCAGGGAACAGTGCCCGAGTAGCAGGGCCCATCTTCCGTGCCACCCGGCACCCTGGGACTGTTTACACCAACCCCTGGGGCAAACCCCCGCAGTCAACCAAGGTGAAACTGCACCCTAACTACCAAACCTCTTCTCCCTGATTTTTAGGTCTTTTTAAAGAAGTTTTTTCATCATTAATAGTTACTGGATCTTTACAGTAATCCAGTAACTATTCTTTGCATCAGTTGATATATGATAACTCTTTGTTTTGTTCTTCTTTAATTTGTTAACATGATTGATTACTTTGATTAATATTCAAATATTGTGCCAGTATTACATATCTGGAATAAATCCCACTTAGTGACTATATATACTTCTTAAAATTTATTCTTGAATTGCACGAACTAATACTATGCTAAAGGTTTTTGCACCTTTGTACATGAGGGTTTGTTTTTTTTTTTGTCTTTTTGAGATAGGGTCTCGTGTGGTTCAGGCTGGTCTTGAGCTCACTTTTGTAGCTCAGGCTGGTCTCGAACTCGCACCAATCCTCCTGCCTCAGCCTCCCAAGTGCTGGGATTACAGGCGTGCGCCACCACGCCCGGCTTACATGAGGGTTATTGGCTTGTAGTTTTATTCTTTCTGTAGTCGTTCCTTGATGCCCATAGTGAATTGGTTCTAAGACTCTTTACAGATACTGAAATCCTCAGATGTTCAAGTCCCCCCTATGAAACAATAGCGCATTTGTATTGAGCCATGTACATCGTCTCTTATGCTTGGAATCACCTCTAGATCCCTTACAACAGTTAATACAATGTAAATGCTATACAAATAACTATTAAACTGCATTGTTTAGGGAATGATAATGAGAAAAATGTATGTGATCAATGCAGATGAAATTTTTTCAAATATTTTGAATCTGGG
Organism: Capromys pilorides; assembly: GCA_004027915.1. Classification (NCBI taxonomy): domain Eukaryota; kingdom Metazoa; phylum Chordata; class Mammalia; order Rodentia; family Capromyidae; genus Capromys; species Capromys pilorides. The sequence continues at coordinate 41,317 of PVKN010001579.1, forward strand.
TTGACTGAACCCCTAGATGCGGAGCCATGAGTGTGGGGGGCTGACTGTTCTATGTCTTAGTTTGGTGTTGGAGTAATGCTGTCTTTATAAGGAGTTGGGGTGTTGCCTCTTGTGTTTTCTGGAAAAGACTGTAGAATTCACATCGCTTCTACTTTACATATTTGGTAGAATTTTCTAATGAAGCCATCTGGGCCTAGGGATTTCTTTATGGAGAGTGTTTAAATGATAAATTCCAACTCTTTAAGAGCTGTAGAATATTTAGATTGCTTATTTCCCAGCAGCACTCTACCTTTTGAGGAAGTGGTCTGTTTTGTGTAAGTTGTACACTTCTGCTTGTGGAGCTGGGATCCTCTCCCTGATCTGTTTCTAAGGATGTGGGACCTCGCCTCTGTGGTGGTGGCCTGTTACCTTCCCTATTGGTGTCTCTTCTGTGTCTTCAGGGGTTGTCAATTTTATTGATTTTTTTTTCAAAGACTCATTTTTTGTTTCATTGATTTTCTCTATTGTTTTCTGTTTTTAACTTCATTGATTCCTGCTCCGACCCTTGATATTTCCTTCCTTCTTCTTGCTTTGACTTATTCTGCCCTTATTTTTTCTAGTTTCTTAAAGTGGCAGCTTAGCTGTTTTGCATCTGCAGTGGCTTAGATAAACATCGCTGGAGGGCCCACGTGTGGTCCTCAGGGCAGCGCTGTTGGGAGGTGGTATGAGCTTTGTGGGGCAAGGCGTGGCGTGAGGTCTTTGAGTGAATGGGGTGTGCCCCTTTGGGAGCTGCAGGAAGCCAGGAATTTGATCAAGTGTGTCGGTGGGACTGGGCCTCCCTGCCTGGAGCAGGAAGCTACCCCTGTGCTGAGAAAAACATCCTGTCTGATTCAGGCCAGCTATTGTTGCTGGGCAGCCTTGTGTCATGTGATACAAACTTTGCTGAAGTATAAATAAAAGATCATTTTTGTGTGTGTTGAGTTCGTCTTGCCCATCAGGCAGACTGGCGACCACCTAGCCCAGCTTTTCGTCTTCTTGTCTATCTTTCTCATTCCTACCGCCCTGTCTCCCCAGGGTTGAACTATTTGGCAGTAACACCAACGGATCCCTACAGTGCCCTACGAAGCCATCGTGGGACCCTGGCCCTCCCTCCTCTCTTTCGTTTCCTGATGACGAGGTAGGCAGCTTTATCCTGTCGTGCACTCCTGCCCTAGAATCACCAATCAATGATAGACTGCAACCTCCAAAATGGAGTCAAAACAAACCTTTTTTCCTTATAAGTTGATTATCTCAGGTATTTTTTTTTTTTTACCATAATGGAAATCTGATTGAATTCTTTCTGAAGTAAACTTTGGTGCTATGAATTTTTTTTTTTAAAGCCTTTTTTAATTTTGGTACAGGGTTTCTCTCTAGAGCTCAGACTCATAGTGATCCTCCTGTCTCAGCACTGGGATTACAGGCGTGCTCCACCATGCTCTGACTCAGTGGCTGGCTTGGCGAGCCTGGAGGCAGGACTGGCCCAGCATGTGGTGCTGGGACCTCTGCGCTTCCAGACAGGTGCTTGGATCACTGAGCTATTTTCCCCGCTGGGTACTATGAACCTTGAAGTCTTCTGGTGTCCGCATTTTGGCAGTCTAAGTACAGTGTAGAAAATTTTGCTCCCTTCTTGTTCCTTTATCTTATTTAGAATGTAATTGTCTTAAGCCATGGAGATAGCTCAGTGGCATAAGTGTCTGCCTGGCAAGCATTAGGTCCTGAGTTCAATCCCTAGGACTGGAAAAAAAAAGAAAAAGAAAAAGAGGAAAATGTAGTTGTCTTAAAATTTTTCTTTATAAGCATTAAAAAGCATATCAGAAAATGATATGCTTTCTGCTTCAGCCATCAAGCATAATTTAGGAAATTCAAGAGAGCATTTCTATGTTTACCTAGGCAATACTTTTACATTTTCTGTTTTTTCTTCCTGATTTTTTTCAAGACCCTGACCTTAATACTTATTCCTGTTTCAAGAACTTTCTTTAATCTATATTTTGTGTTATCTCTTCTGGTATGAATTTTTTGGGTGTAGGATTCTGGTGGCCAGTTCCTTTCTTTCAGCAAAAGTGTTGAAGTACTTATGCTTCCTGTGGTTTCTGAGGAGAAATGGAGCTATTCAAGTTATTTATTCCCTAAGGTGAGATGTCCTTTCTCTTTTGACACTTTCAAGATTGTAAAAGTTGTCTTTGGAAGTTTGGTTTCGATCTACCTAGCTTAATTGCTTTACTCTTTTGTCTTATTTGAGGTTGCCCAATGTTATGGTTTGTGTGTATTTGTCCCCCAAAGCCTCTTGCAGTCATTGAGGTGCAGTTCTACAGTTTGTGGTTAATTTATGATCCAAGGCTCAGATTATGGGTGTGAGTGCTGCAGGGATTATGGGTGTGAGTGCTGCAGGGATTATGGGTCTGAGTGCTGCAGGGATTATGGGTGTGAGTGCTACGCCCAGCCTGGGGTGGACAGCCTGAATGTAGCATAGGAGAGACAGAGGGAAGGACTCGCTCTCTGCTGCCATTGCTGCTGTTGCTTCTCGCTTTGCTTTCTGCTCTTTGCTGCCGCCATGAACTGCTGCTCTCTGCCCTGTGCCTCTCTGCCTTGGAGTCAGCCCAGTATGGACTGAAGCCTCCAGTAACCGTGAGCTGAATAAACCTTTCCTTCCTTCATTTTGGGTGTCGGATATTCTCCCAGCAATGAGAGAAGAGTATCTGCCACTTAATTTCTTGGATGTCAGTTTATGTCTTTTGTCAAGGACATTTCAATCTCCATTTCTTTGAAGATGTTTCCAGTCCTGGACTCCCTCCTCCCTGGACTCCGATGACTTGATGGCGGATGTTTTATTTTAGTTCTGTAGGGGTCTGGGTGCTTACTTCCTCCAGTGTATTTTCTCTGTGTTAAGACTAGGAAATTTCTATTCTTTCTTCAAGTTCACAGAGTCTCCTCTGTCCTTTATGTTCCACTTAGGTACATCCATCGAGTTTCTAGTATGACTGAAGTTTTTCAGGTCTAAAACATCCTTGTGGTTCTTTTTGAGGTGTGTGATTTCTTTGCTGAGATTTTCTGTTCCCTTTTGGGTTTTCTCAGACTGCAGTTCTTCTTGAAATCTCCGTATTAGAAGGGTTCTTCTGACTCAGCTTCTGTGGGAAAGCACGCAGCTGCCTTGTCGCTGCTGGGTGTGGGCAGGCTTCAGGCTTCTTGGTGGCCCCCATGGATGCCATTGTCATGTATGGAGGCCTTGACATTGCAGAGCAGGAGTGGCCTGTGCACCTCTTTACTTCTTCCTACTGGGCCCCCATGGTGCTGCAGAATGGGGGTGACGCCTCAGTTTGAGTAGTGGCAGAGTCCCCATACTCTAATGGTCTCCTCTAATACCACTTCAGCAGGGAGAGGGACGGGTGCCTTGTGATCATCAGGTGGGTGTAGAAGTCCAGGGTCCCCTCATGGGCTTTCGTGGCACCATGATGGGGGTAGGAACTTCCGCTGCAGGAGGGGATCAGTCTTCAGTCTTTGGTGATAGGGGTGGGGGTCATAGTTTCTCCTTCATTGTTGGGGTAGTGTAACTGTTGTCTGAGAGTCTCCAAGCTTTTTAAGCTACTCCTATGTGGTCCTTTGGCTGAAGAGAGCTAGACTTTCTCAAGGTTTTGCTGGCTGTGTCTGCTGACACTTCTGTATTAACAGTGTCTCTTGCGCCTATGTTGGGATACATAGAGTGAAGAAACCAACCCTCTCCTGCAATGGTTCTCACTGCCTGCTGCTCCTTGAGGTTCCTAGCTTGTCAGCCTTCTTCTCTTCACCTTCTGAGATCTTTCTGTGTTTGGTTTTCAAGTATTGTTCTTTGTCATAGGGGCAAGTCTAATGGGGACAAATGTTTCTGCTCCATGTGTCCAGACTAGAGTGCAGATGGGGTTGAAACTCCTACATGAGAGACTTCCCTTCTCTTTCCAGGGTGCTATTCTGTTTGTCAAACCAAGTTGGACATGCCAGCCTCTCTCTTTAGAAGGTGTAGGACATCCCCAAGGCAGACATGACTTGTGTTTTCCCCAGTTGCTCGGAGAAGAGGGGCTTTCTCTGTCCACAGGACTGTGGATATCTGCTTTATACCTAATCCATTGGAACCCTGACCTCTCCTTTATTTTGATGGCTCAAGGCTAAGAAGATCACACTCTCTTCTATACTGTGGGCCTTGTGCTTGTGTTCTTGTTGTCTACTTCACTTATCTTATTTATTTTCTTATTGCTGGGACAAAACACCCAACACCAAGTTAAACAGGAGACCCTTATTTTGGCTTACAGTTTGTAGTGGTTTTAGTCCATAGTCAGTTGACTCCGAAGCCAGGTGGCATAGGAGAGAAGGCAGAGGGACACAGGAGAGAAGAAAGAGCTCATGGAGAGGCAGGCAGAAAACAGCAGAGATCAAGGGAGGAGGAGAGCTATGTGCCCTTCCAGGCCACACCCACAGTGAGCCACCTCTTCCCAGCAGGCTTCACCTCTCATCACACCCAGCTATAAATCCATCCACCAACAAATCTACTGATGAGTGTCACACACCCATGGTCCAGTCACCTTCCCCAAACCCTACCTAGGAACTCATCAGGCCTTGGGGGGGGGGGTACATCTAGATATAAGCCAAAACATTCCTCCCCTGACCCCTGCATGACTCATGTGCATCCACTTAGGCAAAGTATATCTAGTCTATCTCTAAGAGTCATCAAGGTCCTTACAGTTTCAGCCTTGCTCATGAGTCTAAATTGAAATTCTCTGAGATTTGCAGCTCTTTGCTGCAAGCTCCTATGAATATGAGAAGAAAGACATATGATAATCATTCCCACTCCAAAGGGAGAAATGGAGGGATAGAAAGGGAAGTGGCCAAAGGAAGGCTGAAATTCAGCAGGTCGCATAGTTCCCATAGTTCCATGTCCAGCATCTGTGACAATTTGTGACAAGAGGGGAACCCCGAAGGGCTTGGGTAGCTTTGCCTTTGTGATATTGCTGGTGGTTGTAGCCCTCACAGCTTTTTTCTTAGGCTGACTTTGCTCACTTCTTGCAGCTTTCCTCAGATGATCCACACTCCTGGCTTTTCCTAGGTCTTAGAGTCTCCACTGTGTTGTTAGCTTCACACACTGCCCTTTCAGGGGCACACTACCTGGCCTCCCAGGCCTTTTATCTGAAGTCTGTTGGAGGCCTTTCTGACCCCACAACTCTTGCATTCTGCATGCCCCTAGTACCAGCACCGTGTGGATGATGCCACTGTCTGCCTCAGCATTAGACTGCCTTGCAGTTTCTCCTGGCTGATTAGTAAACTGCTCTTAATCTCAGTCTCCTGTGATGTCTCAGGACAGGAGCAAAATGCAGATATAAATTTTCTGCCAAAGCAGAACATGCTTGGCCTGGAGTCCAACTGCCAATAGAGTCCTTTTTCTTGTCTCACACCTCCTGCACCTGGTCTCTATCACCTATATTTGTATCAGCATTCTGGCCTTCGATGCTCTGACCAGAGAGCCCCCTAACCTCTGTTCACAGCATCCTCAGACTAGCTCTTCAGCTCGCATCTTCAAACCCTTCCAGCTCTTCTCGTGAGCCAGATCCAAAGGCTTCTGAGCCACACAGCCTAGTGTCAGAGCAGTGGCCCCACTTGTCTGGTGCCAAAGTCAGTCTAGTTATGTCCTCATCACGGGGACACAGTACCTGCCATGCAGAAGCGAAGGAGAAAAGGAGGACGTTGGTTTACATTGTAAAGAAATTTCACGTCAGCTGGCTTCAGAGCATGGCAGCTTGGCAGAAGGGCATGACAGATGAGCTGTCTTATTACCTGGCAATAAAGCAGACAAAGGGATCGAGGTGGGGAGAGCACATAGACCCTCCAAGGCTATCCCCACACCGATCCACCTCTTCCCACCAAGCTTCACATCTTAACATCACACCTAGCTATAAGCCAACAAATGGATTAATCCACTGATGGATCTCATGCCCCATGATCCAGTGTCACAACCCATGATCCACTACCTCCCAAAAGCCCCACCTAGGAGCACATGAGGCTTGGGGGGACATCTTGGTAAAAGTGATAATACCATTGTTTACCCATTTGTGTGGTCTCCACATGGGGAGACCCTGGGGTTTTGTCCCAGTGCCATATTACTTCTTTTTCTTCCCCTAAGCTCAACCCAGTGTCTATGCTCACTGTGGGGGTCAGTGGGGTGCTGGGAAGCTGTGGTGCTGCTAACCAGCTTTGGAAGCTGTGGTGCTGCTAACCAGCTTTGGAAAGAGTGTCCATGAAATCATCTGATTTCCTAAGTGTGACCTGTGGGAGCCTTCCAAGCCCTCAAAAGATAAAGATCTCAGTGAGATTTTTCTCAGGTCAAGACAGTTAAAACATCCATCTTGTCTTACACCAAGTCTCAAATTCAAGAGACTCCAGATGAGAAAAATGTAATTGGGATTACAACAAATAATTATTTGCTGTTTGAATGACTTGAAATTTTCATAATGAAATGTTCTTAGCAGATTGTCAAAAAAGAAGTCAAGAATATGCAAATTTGGGGGGCTCTTAAAATCAGGGTTGCTAAGTGAATATGCTCATAGAGCTGGGACAGAGCTGGCATTGGTGGGGAGGGAGGGCAGGGAGGGAAGGCTCCTTGCATCACACAGTGCTGGGCTGGGGCAGGACTCGTGGGTGTGAGGTTTGTCCTTGTCCTCCTTGGTCCTTTTGCTGTGCGACTGGAGGTGAATTCCTGCCCTCTTTGCCTTTGGCCTGGCCACCTATCATTAAGGCATTTGTACTTGTTGTCCTCTAAAGCCAAACTTTAGACCCTGTCTTCCCTAAGATGCCTCAGTAGCTCCCTGTGCATGCTTGAGTCCTTTGTAAACTCAGAAAGGCTTTCTGCATGTGGTTGATCTACCTGGCTGTCTGTACCTGGCTTCTAGAGTGGTCTAAGCTCTGGGCCTGGCCTATGCTGTGTGAGGCCTAGGACACCATCCCTAGCATGTCCCCCACTTCTCACTCATTCTTAGGGTGAATCATACATAATGTCACCCCAGAGGCCTTAGGAACAATGACTGGATTGTGAGGGAACTATAGCTGATTTGCCTTTGGGAGCTGAGGCCTGGCTGGAGGTGGGTCACTTAGGCCATGGCCTGGAGGGGTATGTCCCTCTCCAGATGCTCCCTTCTCTCCTGGCTCCCTGGCCACCCCAAGGTGAGCAGAATTCTCTGTCAGGCCTTGTGGAGGAGCGCCTGAGCCGCTCTTCTTCAAAGAAGAGCAACTGTCTCCATTTTGCCTGAGCCTGACCCAATTCCCTTGTATTAAAATGTACAGAGCTGGCTAGGACTTCTCATTATCCTTTAAATTGGCCTTAAGCAGTGTGTATTGGTCTAGCTGAGGTGCTAGTGATAATTTTTGAAGATGGTACACATGTTTCCCTGATAACAGGACGAAGAGCCAATGCTCCACGGTGTCAGCTGGGATCGAGCCTCGAGATAGAGGCTATGACTTCCTGGGGCTTGAAAGATTACACATCAGAGCTGAAGCACCAGACTCCCAAAATATTAGATACTACCCCAATAGCATAATGCAAATTACTACTTTTGTATATCTCTGAATATGGCAGAGGTGAATGCAGGCCTCTTACCTAGCCCAGCTCACAGAGCTCACCTTCTTTCCACAATTCCCTTTCACAAGCCACTCCTTCTTCTCCAATGAATAAAACCTGAGTGCAGCCCCAGGTCACTCTCTTGGTTCTGGAAAGAAGCCATCTTCATGGCTGGACATAGGGCCCCTTGGCTCCCTGTTAATTGTATATATAGGTCTTAGTGTCTTTGTTATTGCCATGGGTTGCACTGGGAATGGTAGATTGGAATTAACTTGGTGGAATTCCAATAACGTGATTTTTAGGACTGTAAGCTTAGACTTCTTGGGCCGAGATGAGAACCAGGAAGGGACTCGGACAGTGCCTTTCTGCTGGGCTGTTTTTGCCTTGGAGTCTGCTGAGTGTGGACCGGAAATGTGAGCTAAAATAAACTTATGCTCTCAGTTATGGGTGTTTGGTATTGTGGCCCAGTGACAGGAAAGTGACTGAGACATGCTCAGGGCTCAAAGGAGAGGTCTCTTCCTCCCCACAGGGCTCCCCAACTCCCCTGGGGCTTGCTGGATCCTACAGTCCTCCAGGTTCACCGTAGAAGCCCAGAGCAGACTGGTAGGTACCAGATGCTGGGAAAGGTCAGAGGGGAGAATCAGGGATAGAAAGAAGTTGGCTCCTGGCACAACACTGCGGTCTGGAGGGGCAAGCTCTAGTGTTCTATAGCACAGGAAGGTCACTGTGTAAGGAGCTACTCTCAATTTCAAAATATCTAGAAGAGAAAATTTTGATTGCCCTTGGCACAGAAAAATAATAAATGTTAGAGGTAATAGAAATATTAATTATCCTGATTTGACTGTCACACATTATACAGATGTGCCAACATGCCGCACGGTGCCACCTCCCAAGCAGATGCCAATATCCGGCAGCTACCAGTGTGAGTCACCTGGGGAGGCCTCTTTCTTTCCCTCCTGTGGTCAGGTTCACTGTGTGAAGCCATGGGATGAGCCAAAACGAGGAATGTTGGAAAGTCATGTCTGGACCCCTCCCTGGTCAGTAGCTGCTGTGGAAGGTGTCCAGCAAAACTTGTCACCTGCATCCCTGCTTGCTGAGCCGGGCCAGATCCCTTCCATTTTCACTACGTGATGAGTTTCTTGACATACAAAGTGGCCATGAAAATTCTAAGTCAGGTGGCTGGGAATTTTCAGTGTGATTGCATCCAAAATGCTGCCGACTGAGGTGGTCATAGCGGGACTTTCTGCTGTTAAATAAATATCACAAGAGGCGATGGTTGCATTAGTCTCCCGCATTGGGTCCCAGCAGACCAAACTCAGAGTCATAATGTGGTCGTTCATGCTGAAGTTCCATGTGACCAAGCCAGAGTAAATCACTATCTAAGGGTTGGAGAAATAACAATCAGGTTCCCCAAACAGGGCAGATTCTGTCAGTGACACTGACACCCACTGTGCCGTAGTCTAGCATAGTAAGAGCCTGTGGGTGAGCAGTTGTTTT
>PVKN010001580.1:0-50313 GCA_004027915.1 Capromys pilorides
CAATCCAGTTACCGGCAAACGTTGAACTGCTTCCCAGTGCTGTCCACCACTTGTTGAAACAATTGCCCCCTCGAGAAAACAAGAGCGTGTAACACCTTGCACTGATGTGCGATATGTACCTGGATTTGAAGCCCTGACTATTTCAATCATCAGTCTTAAATTAAGTCAGGGTTTTTCAACATCTGGCTCTTGGATTATTTTCTGTTTTTTGGTTTTTTTTTTTCCTACCATGGCATATTCACATCAGTCATGGAGTGATGTCAGCCACATCTGCAACATCAGACATGGCCTATGTTCCATCTTCAGAGTCTGCAGCATTTATTGGAGTCCTACCATGTGCCAGGCCTTGTTCTGGGCTTTTAGGATGAGGTGGGCATTTCTTTCCCTCACCCCAATGTGAGGTTCACCCTGGTACCTGGATCTGAACCCCTGACCACATCACACATCTCACTGCTCTCTGCCCCAGCTCCTCTGACACCCCAAGCCCTCCCGTGCCACTTTGTCCTTGTGCCACCAGCATTTCCCCAAGTGCCCTGGGCCTTGCTCGTGCAGTAGCCTCAGCCTGGCTCACCCTCCTACTCAAGTCTCACCATAGACCCTGGTCTCAGAGGCCCAGCCTTGCTCTGAGCTGCCAGGCTTGGCTGAACTTCTCTCCCCAAGAAGGCACTGCCTTTGTCTCTTCCAGGGGTGTGTCATGGGTAAGAGCCACCTGTGTCTCACCCACCAAGATGACCTCCCAGCCTCAGAGACAACTTCAAGGCCAAGTTGAGGCACGGTTCAGGCCTCTGTCCTGGCTCCCTTGACCACCTACCACATTTTGCACACATATCTCTGTGCTCCTAGGACAGTTCTGTCATCCACTTCCAGCCTCATGGGCTGTTCCTTCCTTCTCTGCCTGCCCCTGGAGATGGGTGTCCCAGTGTGGCCTGGCACCTCCCTTCATTTCACTGATGTTCCTCCTCAGGATGGCTCATCTAGGTCCATGTCATAGCTCTGTCTCGGTGCTGGGGAGATAGTTCCGTGGCACAAGTGCCTGCCTGGCAAGTGCAAGGTCGTGAGTTTGAACCCCAGTCCCGCAAAAAAAAAAATAGCTCTGTCTCATGTGTAGGGGATGAGCTCAGGATGTGTGCCGCCTTTGTCAATTCAGCCTTCCTAAGTGTACATCTAGAAGATAGCCTGGCAGTGAGGGTTCTGGTGGGAAACAAGAATCACTTGGAAAGTTGAAGAGCTTTTCTTTTTATGCATTTAGTACAGCGTCTCACTACACAGATCAGACTCGTAGTGATCCTCCTGTTTTCAGTCTCCCAAGTGCTGGAATTACAGGTGTGTGCCACCACACTCAGTCTCTATCGCCATCTCAGTGCACCCCTGGGCCAGGGCTGACATGGGAAGAGATTTTAATAAGAAGCCCATTCTCGGAATTGTGGGCAGGGTTAAGGGAACCTGAAAGAAATACTGATGCTCTCAAAGACTGTCTTAGTTACTCTTCTGTCATTGCTGAGACAAGTACCTGACACTCAAAACTAAGGAAGGAAAGTTTTATTTAGCTCACAGTTATTGGAGGGCTCAGTACATACTTGGCTGGTTCCAAGGCAGAGTAGCACAGGGCAGAGAGCATCCTTTTATGGTGGCAGCAAAGAGTAAGACAGCAAAAATGCAGAGCAGCAGCAACAATGGCAACAAAGAAGTCTGTCTCTCTGTCTCTCTTATGTTCTGTTCAGGCCATCCAGCCTGGGGGAAGTACTCACACCCATAATCTCAGCAGTACTCAGACCCATAATCCCAGCTTTATGGGATTATGGGATCACCCATAATCCCAGTGGATCATGACTGCATGAGGCTTTGGGGGGACAACTAGACATAAACCATAACAGAGACCATAGTGGGAATCCACTGCCACCCATGGAGCATAAAGACCAGGGGGAGAATAGAGTTCCCAGAACTCAAAGCAGGCTGGATTCTGCAGAGGATCATCAGCCCAGTGGGAACTGTGGTCATGAAAGGATACACAGGTTTGAGTATCCCTTATATGAAGTGTTTCCAATTTCAGATTTTGAAATATTTGCATATATATACATACATAATGAGATATCTTGAGGATGGGACCCAAATGTGAACACGAAATGCATTTATGTTTCATACACAGCTTACACACATAGCCTGAAGATAACTTTATTCATTATAGTTTATGTGCCTGTGTTTGGCTTGTGGTCTTCTAAGAGGTCACAGGTAGAATTTTCCACGTGTGTCACGTTGTTAGCACTCAGACAGTTTCATATTTTGGAGCAGTTTGGATTTCAGATGTTTGCATTAGAGATCCTCAGCCTTTGACTATAACCCAAAACAGTTGTTCAGAGCACTGAGTGACCTAGGCAGAAACAGCGTGGCCTTGCCTTGCTCTCCCCTGCCCTCTCAACCCTGCTAGTGCTGTCCTTTGGCCAAATCTAGCTGGAAACCAGAGGCAAAAGAGCCAGAGTCATGCAATTCACAGTGCCCCAGCTCAATCTCTGTGGGCAAGAGGAGAGAGAAGGGCAAATAACAGGGTAGGGAGGGTCAAACTGTGCTTTCACAGTCCACCCCTGTGGTAGATGAACTAATGGTCCACCTGTGGCACTTAGATGAACTGATCAGTTCAGGTAATTCAGGGCATGGAAGGCCCACCTGAGGATTGTTGCCAACAGCATAAATGCAGAACCAGAAGGGAAGGTGTTCCACTGATTCACCTGGAGAAGCTAGTCATGCTGGTTTTCCTGATATGAACTTAGCTATTCTTTTTTTTTTTGTCTTTTTGTCTTTTTGAGACAGGGTCTTACTATACAGTTCAGGCTGGCCTTGAGCTCACTTTTGTAGCCCAGGCTGGCCTTGAACTCACACTGAACCTTCTGCCTCAGCCTCCCAAGTGCTGGAATTACAGGCATGCGCCACCATGCCCAGCTGAATTTAGCTATTCTTATCATTGAAGGAGCTCAGGTCCTTGTCACTGAGCATGGCTGTGGTTCTTTTGGGGAGAGCGCAGGTCCTTTTCTTGAACGTTGCTTCCTGACTCCAGTGCAGGTGGCTCAGCCTGCTGGCACGGATCCTTCTTCACCTGCTGGCACAGACTTTCTAGCTTCCGCTCCTGACCTGTGGGCCTTCCCAGTATAGACCTTTGATACAGATTTGTACGAGATTGTCATGGGCTCTAGGCCTCCAGCTGAACTTGTGGAGGACATTGCTATGGACTATAGGTTTTTAGCTGGACTCTTTTGGTCTCTGGTGTGTGGACAGATCTCCTGTGCTCTTCTGCATTTGACGCTTTGGGTGAATACTATAATACTTCTCTATAAATATGTGTCCCCTATGAAATATATTCCCTTGTAAACTCTGACTACAACAGCCCCTTTGAAACTCAATCTCTGTTGTTGCTCTTCTCTGGGAGGAAAATTTTTCAATTTCAAAAATGGGGGGCTGGCCAGCAAGATGGTTCAGCGGTCTAAAGTGCCTGCTTAGGAAAGCTTAGGCAACCACAGGAATGGCGGTTCGATCCCCGGCACCACTTGCAGTATGAGCCCCAGCCCCAGGGCAGGCTGAGCCAGCCATAAAAAAAAAAAAAAAAGAAAAAGAAAATAGGGGGATGGTCCACACAGGTAGGGAATCACCACGCAAGTGATGTTGCAGACACAATCCACCCAGAGCCTGGATTAAAGCGTTCTCTAGATGTCAGATGATGTGGGAAATCAATCCTTGTGGCATGCATGTACGGCAGCTGCGGCAGTCACCATGTCTGGAGCTGACAGGGAGGCAGAGGTCAGTAACCACTGCCTCCTTCTAGGATCATGTGCCTTTCACGTTCTCTGAACGCTTTGGCTGGGGCAGTTCTCTACCTGCAAGGTGACCTGATTCTTCACCCTGATGGGCCTGAGCCCTCCGTCACTCTGTCTTTGCTGTGTGTAGTGGTTTCCTCCGTTCTTTAGAGGATCTGTGAGCGCCCCTCCCTAGCCTCATAGATCCCTAGCTTTCTAAGAGTCCTTCTGCTCTGTGCAGCAGAACCCCTTTTCTTTGGTGACTAAGAGCACTAACCTGGACCCCTGTGACAACTCCTCAGCCACCAGTTCAGTTGCACAAGGAGTTTAGAGTGGCCAACAGGTAACCCCAGTGTAATCTGATGGAGCCAGGCTGTGTTTCCTGGTCAAAGCCTTTGAGAACTAGAACCTCCAAACTCGCCACTTCCAAGGTCACTGTCTTAGTTTGGATGCCTCAGAAATCCCTTCCTAGATGAGGTTGTATGTGCAAGTAGCTTATTAAGGAAGCACTCCTAGGGGACTAGTAAGGTGAGGCAGAAACACCAGGAGAGGCCCAAAGACAAAAATAGGGAGTCTGGGCAGAGCACCGGTGTTAGCTGCCATGCTGCAGAGATGGGAAGCAAATCCCCAGGGGTGGGTGATTAAGGTGTAGGGGTGAGTGGGCTCAGACAATGGCTGCACAATGTGTGTTACTGACTCTCAGAATAGGCAAGTGGCCTAGGAGTCACATCTCAGGAAAGCTGTTGTGGGGACATTCCCGGCATAAGTGCTGGTAGTACTGGTCACTGCTTGAGGCATATATACCCCACCCTCCCGGGGTGCTGCTTGCCAGCTGAGGCCTTAGTACAACGCTTCCCACCATACTTTTGTCTCTGTGACTGAGTTCTTGGTTTGGCAGCCACAGTGCAGCCAGCCATGGGTGAAGTAGCGCTGCAGGTGGCAACACTGACAGAAGTCTCCAGTAGGGAAGGTGAAGTTGTGTTCAGAATCCACAAGGAAGGGCTGATGGCTGCCCCCTCAAGAATAAAGCATTCAGAGTGTTCAACTGGCCACCATGGTAGTTTCATCCAAACACCACTGGTAATGCTGGCCTATGCTGTTGGCACTTGGGGCCACAGCAGCAGTAGCCAGGTTTTTTTTTTTTGGGGGGGGTGGGTGGTAGTCTCATTACATAATGTAGGCTAGCCTCAAACTCACAACAATCCTCCTGCCTCAACCTTCCAATGCTGGGACTATAGGCGTGCACCACCATACCTGGCTTGCCAAACAGTTTCAATGAGATGAAGTCCACCCTGTGTTGTCTATGAGAAAGAAACCCATTTCTGTAGCTCTGCACTGAATGTGCTGCTCCAGAATGTGTGTGCCAAAGCCACTGTCTCCAGTGGCTCTGCTTGGGAATGGAGCTGAGATTACTGACAGTAACTAAGGTTTAAGGACATAAGAGGGCATAAGAGGGGCTCTGATCCACCCCACCCCCCGCCCCCCATGCACAAACAGGTCATAGGAGCGTATGGCAGAATAGTGACCATGTAGAAGCTAAGAAACTAGGCTGAAGGCACCTTGATCTTGGACTTCCCAGGCTACAGAATTATGGGCTGTGTGAGCCATTCAGCCTTTGGATGTTAGAACAGCAACCGCAGCCAAGTAAGGCACCTGCTCTTACGGCCACTTAGTTCACAGTCCATTGAACATGGACAGGACGAACAGGGGAGTGACTCTCCATGCAATGGGCCACACTGTTCCCCTAGTACCCCAGCCTCCTCTGCAGTGGGAAAGGAGTGTGAGGCCTCCGCACACTGTCCCTGCTGTTAGAGATCTGAGTATATTCCAGCTCTTGTCACCAGTTTTCCAGTCTCACTTCTTCCAAGCCCTCAGGACCCCTCGGCCTTCCTAAGCCCCATGGAGCCTGGGGAGAGGCCTGCTGTGAGCCAGCCGAGTCCTCCCATCAAGGGACGTTCTGCAGGAAATGAGCTGGAGAAGAGATGTGCTCCTTCCCCTGCCTCTGCTCAGCAGCTGGAGCTCCTTTGTGCCAGGCCCCACCAGCAGCTAGGGGTTCCAAGGCTCAGCCTCCAGGCCACAAGCAAGGAAAAGACAGGAGGACACACAGGATGGAGGCCAAGTGGACAACAGGAAGTCATCCAACCATCCACTTGGGTCACACAGCCATTGGGCCCATGGCCAGGGGGTCAGTCTATACCAGGACCCAGTGACCAGACTAAGCAGTTTTCCCAACCAATGCAAAGGTGCCGCTGGAGGGGGAGTACACATGGGATCCGAGCCTCAGAGCCTGGGCTGCAACCATAGAGGGCACACCAAGGGACACCCCCCCCAGGCCCAGACATGCCAGGTACGCCCCACTGTACCTGCTGGGTCAGAAGGCAGCTTCCATCCTAGCCTGGATCTCATGCAGAGCCCACTCATCCCAAATGGTAGCCTGCACCAACGATGTGATCTATGCAGCCTTCAAAATCCAAAGAGGCCCCTTCTCTAGCTCAGTGACATTTACTACAGGTACATCATGTATCTGTCACTTTGGAGGAGATAGTTCTAATTCCGTCTCTTCCTGCCCTCTGGTCTCCAACTGGAAGCCAGAGAGCAAAGGAGCCCTGAGATGCTGTCTATGGAGATCATAGATTGGCGTGTTTGGCACATAGAGAGAGCAGCCAGCCCCCCACCCCAAGTTCAGCACAGCAAATCAAAGCTCTCATGGCCGCCACCATGCCACCGCGTAACCAGTAACTAGGCCATGGCAAGGAGGCCCCTCAACCTCTCTGTCCTCCCCACCCACACCCCATTCTGCTTACAGAACTACTGGAGAGTGAGCATCATGGTTTACATCCACAGTGCCCCTCCCCCAGCCTCAAGTGTTCAGAGCTAGGGCTTTCGGAAGGTGACTGGACCACAGGTGCTGTACGAAGCTGCAAAATCAGCATACAGGAGCAAGCAAAGAGCCTTATCTCTGGGCCATTCTGAGAGGTACAAGCCGACAACTGGTTGGGGCCAGGACCTGCTCTTCCCTCAGAGGCAAAGGGGATACAGAGCTTAGGCTGTGCCCTTGTCCTCACAGGAGAAACCAGCCAGGACAGGGAGTGACGCCCCAAGTGCAGGTGCAGTGCAAGCCTGGGAATGCAGACCCTGTTTCTAGGAGCCCCAGGCTCTCCCACAGAGTAGCCTCATGATGATGGGGGCACGCTGGCCTCTCCACCAGCCAGCGCACTTGGGCAGCCGCTTTTCTCTCTAGCCTGTCTACTCCTCTGCTGAGCGATGCCCCAGCAGCCCTTTCTCTAAGGCTCTGGCTTTTGTGGGGTGCACGAGGGGTCTTCTCATGAGTGTTGCACCAGGAGGGGACCCAGTGTGGCCTGGGGGCAGTGAACTGAGTCTCCTCCAGGATGCCCCCACCCCTAGCATGGTAAGCAGGGCCTGGGTGGCCACCAGCTGTGCTCACAGCCCCACCCCAGCAGGCACCACAGCTCTCGCCATGGGAACATATGTTTGCCACCAGAGGCCTTGAATGTCTTGTAAAACTCACAATTTGTTCAAAAGAATAAACAGCATGAAAGGAGATGTGTGGGCCTCCATCCGGGGCACGGGGTGGGGGTGGGGGCCCTGGGCTGGTTTCCATTTAAACCAGACTTGGAGTGATGTGCTTGCACACTCTGCGCTGGGAAAGCGCTTCCCGGCTGTCCAGGGACTTGGCTCTGGCTGGACTCGGGACACAGGGCTCCATTCCCCATCTGTAGAACAGGGATAACTAACACCACCCTTAGTGCAATACAGCAGGGATGCATACAAGCGCTTGCAGCAAGCCCACCAGAGTGAGGGCTGGGAGGAGCACCCCTTACCACTGTAGAAGGTGGCCAGCGTCCACTGAGGCCTGGAGGCTGGAAGACACAGAGAAGGCCTCACAGGGAAGGCTTTGGGACATAAAGTTGGGAAGAATACAGAGATCATCCAGCAGAACAAGTGGCATGTGTGAGCTTTACTTAGTTGTGTTTTAAGGAATTAAGTTAAATTTCCCCTGGGCTAAGAGGGGAGGGGTTGAGTGACCTAGGATTGGGGGTTATCCGTGGGGAATGACCCAATCTGCACTGGCCCCTGGGAGTAGAGGCTTCACGTGGAACTTCAGGTGCCCCCAGCCCAGCCCAGCCTCAGTCAGGGCTGTTTTGGGTTGTATCTGCAGATTCACCTCTGCTGCTAGCTCTGCCCATCCTGCCTACCCCAGCATAAGCAAAAGAGGTGACCAGCGTGCCCCCTGCTGGGTGGGCTTTGGTAACCCAGCTGTCACTCCAGTGTGTCCAGGTCCCTGAAGGAGCAATTTCCAGCACAGAGCCAGTACAATGCTCTGACTTCTGGCCAAGTATGTGACATCCTGGGCCTGGAACATAGGAGAAAGTTTGGGGTGCAGAATCTGAGGAACCCTCCTGTCCCTGAGAAGCTGCTGCAGCAGGCAGGCACTCTGCCCCTGCCGAGGGTGGTCCTGGCCCAAGGTCCCCAAGGTAGGCTCCTCCTGTGGGAGGAGCCATCTGGGGAGAGGGACGGGGCTGGTGGAGCGGACGGTGAACTTCCAGCAGTTCCAGTGGAGTGTGTGAGTGCAGGCTGATGGGCTGGGTGGGATGGAAAGCGACCTTTGGACTAAGAGCTCGGAGGATGTGTGGGGCAGGCAGGCAGGAAAAACGAGGGAGTGCAACTTTTTTCCTGTATTCGGTATTGAACCAGGACTTTTGCATTGAGATATATCCTGAGCTTCTGTTTTCTTTTGTATTTTGGAGCAGGGCCTTGCTAAATCACTGAGTTGGCCAGACTGGACTCGAACTTGTGATCCTCCTACCTCAGCCTCACAAAAAGCTGGAATTACAGGTGTGTGCAACCACACCTGACTACAACATATCTTTTAAAATTGAGCTATGAAGTGGAGAGTGGTCAGAAAGGTGATGAGAAAGAGGCTTACAGGGAGAGAGAGAGAGAGGGAGAGAGAGAGAGAGGGAGAGAGAGAGAGAGAGGGAGAGAGAGCGCTAGGACTCCTTCAAGCACTGAGAGAAAAGGGGAGAAGTCCACTGAGGACAGAGGCTGCAAAATGGTTCTCACAGGGACTCCATCCTATGGTTCCAATAATGGCACTTCGGGAGTAGGAGGCCAGGCTGATAGGCAAGGGCCTGGGAAACAGGAGAGAAGGAAGTTAGGAAGGCTCTCGGTGGCTGCAAGGAGCTCTGGCCCCTGGGGCTTCTGGGCCTTGGGGATCGTACATGTTGAGTGGAAGACTATATGGAGGAGAGAGGGGCTTCAAGCACCC
This sequence comes from Capromys pilorides, assembly GCA_004027915.1. Classification (NCBI taxonomy): domain Eukaryota; kingdom Metazoa; phylum Chordata; class Mammalia; order Rodentia; family Capromyidae; genus Capromys; species Capromys pilorides. Next base: position 9,073 of record PVKN010001580.1, read on the forward strand.
ACTGTTGGGCAGCTCCGAGGCAAGGCGCGTCCTCTGCAATCCCATCTGGCTGTGCAGGCTGGGTTTTGAGGAGGATGCAGAGGGAACAGCGAGGTGACAGGCCAGCAGCTGTGGACAGCCAGGTGGCGGGAGGGGGGGCGTCTGGAGAGCAGGGCCTGCCCTTCTCAGGGACACCTTTTCTGGGCAGACGTGTCACCTGCAGGGTCCCTAGCCCCCCTCTCCTGCGAAGGAGTGTCCGAGGTCCCTTCTGCTCTGCTGTTCTATGACGGGAGGTTCAGCTGTGATCAGGAGCTTGATCCAGGACGCTCGGTGAATCCAGGAGTGCAGGGACAGGCCCCTGTGATCTGTCCCCGAGTTTCCTCCCCGTTCTTCAAGCACCGCACTCAGCCTGGTTGGTGGGAAAACAGAGAAATGGCCACGAGGTGGCGCCAGGACCCAAGCCAAGCGGCTCATCTGCACGCAGCCGGAAGGCTGTTTCCAAGGCTACCAGCAGCAAACGGGTAGTAAGTAGTTAGCCAATCTTTCGGGGAGCAAGGCCTGTCCACCCTGAGAGGAGGCAGGCCGTGCGGCTGAAGCCCCAGGTCTTCCACAGCCCGAGCAAGGCCCGCCTTTGCTCTCGACTTGGTTACACATCGTGTAACGATGGTGGGTCCTACGGAGGGTATATGAAGTTGGGAGGTTAGGGAGCTGGGCGAGGGCTCCAGGACCCATCTCCCCACACGCATCCTGCCACTCTATGCCTGCCCTACCACCCAGGGCGGACTTGTGGTCATGGATCAGGCTGCTTTGGAGTTTGCTGGGCAGGTTTCTACATGGGCACAGGCTTCACCAGTCCCTGGGAAGTCACAGCAACCCTACCTGTGCCGGTGAGGAAACCGAGGCACAAGGAACCAGACAATTTCAGCTTACCTGCCTGCAAATTCCTGCCGCGGGAGCTTGCTGGGCCTGTGTCAGGTGGGCTCTGCTTCCTCTCTATTGGGTAGGCAGACCAGGGAGGAGCCCCTGGGGTCAGGGCTGCAGACAGAGGAACCTCTGGAGGGTCTTGACCCCAGATGCAATCCAGGGCAGGGCTTCCGGTGTGGAAACCCCAAGTGCTCTGAAGTGGGGTTGTGAGACATCCGCCCCCCTAACATGAGATACAGCTGCCACAGAGGATAGCAGCTTGTCCAGCGTAAAGCACATTTTCTTCTTGCATTTGAGAAGTACCCTGCAACTCCTGTCCCTTAGGGTCTCCCCAGCCCTCCATCCCTCCGGGGCTTCCAGAGGGAAGAGGCCTGAAAGAAGCTCTAGCCTGGGGAGAGATGCTGCCTGAAGCCGGATGGGGTGAGCAGGCTGTGAGCCCCCCTGAGGGAGCTGTGCTGCAGGTGGAGTAACAGCAGAGGCAAAGGCAGAAAGCAGGAGCCAAAGGGGTGGCAGCAACCTGGGGGACGCAGGGGTGGAGGGCACCTGGGGCTCTGAAGGGAAGGCGCTAGTGAGGCTCCTAAACTTGCCTGGGGTCTGTTTACAGTGGTCTCCCCCGCTTTGGCGGCTCCTGTGACTGGTGAGTCCACCTCTTGCAAGCAGTCTGGCACCCCCAAAACACTACAGCCCCAAAACATTCTCTTATAGGCATTTAGGTTGGAAGGGCTCATGGGGCAGAGCTGAGGTGGGGTGGAAGTGGCTGATCTGTTTCAGAGCTAGGGCTCAGGCCTCGTTCTTGGGTGTCACATCAAAGGTGGGTGGGAAGCCTGCATGGAATAGGTGGCTATTATGGAAACTGTCACCACTGCCTTGGGGCCTGGGAACACAAGGTCAGCGAGAAGTTTCCTCTGGCTCCAGATTTTTCCCTCTCTTGCAAAGTGAAGATTTTCAGATCAAATAAATGCAAATCATGGGTATGGTTTCTTACCTCACTTAGCTGTAAGATAAGTGGATTGAAGCATGTGTGTGTCAGTATGTGTATGTGTGTTGTACTGGGGACTCAATCCAGGGTCTTCACATTAGGCTACGTCTCCAGCCCTTTTTAAAACAAGCAAACAAACAAAAACTTTATTTATGTTATGGCCAGCTCAACCCGTCCTGGGAGTGGAGGTGGTACAGCATGTGGTGCCAGGGATCGAACTGTGGTCTTTGCAGTTGCCTAAGCTTGCCTAAGCAGGTGCTTTAGACTGCTGAACTATCTCACTGGCCCCATTTCCAGCCCTTTTAAGCATTTTTTTTTTTTTTTTCTTTGACACAAAGTTGCTGAGTTGCCAAGTTGCTCAGGCTGGGCTTGGACTTGGAATCCTCCTGCCTCAGCCTCCCAGAGTAGTGGAAATACAGGTATGCACCACAACACCTGGCTTAGATTGAACTGTTAAAAGCCATCCTAGTGTGGGAGGGCAGAGCAGAGGTGCCTCTAGATCAATGATGGCGAACCTTTTGGAAATGAGTGTCCAAGCTACAGCCCCAAACCCTCCTATTTATGACAAAGTGCCAGTGCTACAATTGAACATGAACAATGAGGTTTTAGTTCAGGAAAAAAACCCTAACTGATACATTAATATCTTTTGTTTTAAAAGATGATGAAATAAATAACACATGTGCCATGAGTTCGCCACCTCTGGCCTAGCGGCTCAGTGGAGGCCTGTCCTAGTTTCCACCTGCCCTGAGCCACTGCCCAGTCGCCGGCCTGGAGAGCAGCCTGGTAGCAGGGGTCTTGTCCAGAAGGGCCTCTGCCTGGACTCTGCCAGCCTAGAGTCTGGGCAAGTCTTCACCTCCAAGGGTGGATATGTATACCTGTGGAACATTAATTTTCACATTTCTAAAAAGTAATGCAGACACATTATCAACAAAAACCCTACAAAAGCCAAGGGACCTCAAATGATCCCTTCCAGACACAACCACAGTTCCATTCTGCAGAGCAGCTGTGTTTAGACTCACCAACTGAACCAGAGAGACAGGGATGAGCAGGGGAATTGGGGCACGGCACAGGCTGGATGGTGACAGTGTGACAGGAGGGGTGTGGCACACAGTTTGCCCAAGGTGGGGTGAGTGGACCATCCTCTCCTGTGGCAGTCCTAGGGCTTCTGGAGGAGCAGCCTTTTACCTCAGGCTCCTGGGAGGCTATGGTTTTGAAGATTTATGTTATCACAGCTATTCAATTATTTATGAATCCAAGTACTCTGATTGGACTGTTCCTCAGTGAGTATTCTAGACTAATAAAGAAATGGCCTTGATGGCTCATTGAGGTGCCTGTGTTCCTGTTGCTAATTCTTCCCTCTCCCGATGGCTGTGCCGTGCACCCCACCATCACCAGCCATCACTGTCCACTCATCAGATGACTAAGCCCCTGCTCCCTCTGTTCTTGTGGCAACAACTCCCCACCCCCACCCTACCTCACACTGGCTCTTTGTTTGGGACAGTTCCCTTCCTTTGCTCATCCTCAAGTGACTTTTTGAAAAATGGGGCTGTGGTAGATTGACAGCTGGTCGTCAGTTTGAACTGTTGCTGAGGATGGCTATGGTACTTTTCGCGGGAGCTGTGGTCCTTACTTGGAACGTTACTTCTTGCTCCGGTGCAGATCCTTCATCCCACTGGCACAGACTTTCCAGCTTCTACCACTGACTGACCTTTGAGCCTTTCTAGCACACATCTGTGAAATGGGCCTACATAAGATGAGACATTGTCGTGGGCTCCAGGCCTCCAGTTGGACTTGTGGGGGGCACGGTTGTGGGCTCTAGGTCTTCAGCTGGACTCATGCAGAACACTGCTGTGGGATCCAGGCCCTCGGTTGGGTTCTCTGGGTCTCTAGTGTATGGACAGATTGCCTGCACTCTTTTGCATTTGATTCTTTGGGTGACTTACAAAATAATTCTATAAATTATGTGTCCTGTATTAAATTATTCCCTTTGAGAACTCTGATTACAACAGTTTTTTTTTTTTCTAACTCTCACACAGCTGAGGAGATCTTTATTCCACACTCACTATTGTTTAATAGTTCATCTGGGCACAGAATTCCTGTTTGGAAGTTGCCTTCATTCGAAGTTGTTAAGGCCTTGCACCTCTGCCTACCCAGGGCTGCGCCGAGGAGCTGGGTGGCATTTGGCTCCCTTGTCTGTGAGTGGGGCTTCCTTCCCTCTCCATGGCCTCCTGTGTCCATCAGTTCAGAGCATTTTTCTTATGTTATTTCTTTGATAGTTTCCCTTCCTTCCTTTTTTCTTTTCTCTCTTTCTAGAGCTTGGTATTCAGACCTTCTCAATGGTGTCTTCCTGTTTATGTCTCTCAGGGTCCTGGGCAGAGTCCTTGACGTCCTCCGCCCTTGTAAAGCCTTCCCCTCAGGGTCTGCATTTACTCCACCTTGCTCTGCTGCCTGCTGCTCTCTGGCGCCTTTTCTGCTCTGGCGCCTGTGGCCCCAGGCAAATGTCCTGTACTGAGAGGGAGGCTCTGCAAAGCCCACCTGCGGGGATAAGCTGTGGGCCTTGCTGGAACGTCCTGCTGGTGCATCAGTGTAAGAGTCAGGCTGAAAATGCCCATGTTAGGGACCGGTTTCCCCGGAGAAGACTCCCCAAGCCCCTGTCCTAGGGTCCTGTCCTGGCTGCTTGGTGCTTCTGGATCAGGGTTCCCCACTCAGCTCCTTAAACCTCATTTAACTTAAAACCTCCACTGACTGGGCCCCAGGGGGTGCAGGTGATGGAAGGGGGTGGGTTCCTGGGCTACTGGGGGTTGCGGGGGTACAGGGAGTCTGAATACAGCCAATGCTTTTCTGCGGAGTCCTTCTTTCACTTCACCTCTCACCCCACCTTCCCCATACTGGGAGCTTGAGTCTCACACTCTCCAGGGGTTTGTGGAGCCCCTGCTCCTTGTCCACAGGCTGTATGCAGCAGGCCATCCACACCCTGGGCCCAAGCTCCAGTGCAGGGCGCACTCCTTCCATGGCTCCCACCCGGTGCCAGCTGCTGCCCTGGGGAGCGCTGCCCCTGTGGACTGAAGCCTGCAGACTTCAGGGTCTCCAGCCTGCTGTCCCCCATCTCGCTCAGCCCCTCTCACCTGCATCTTCAGAGCTTCCACTTAAGCCATTTTGTTTTCTGTCTCTGATGTGACAAAGCAAGGGACAGAGAGAGGCACTGCCAATGGGAAAGATGATCAGCCACATGGCGCTGTTGTCAGAGCAGCCATGTACACTGCATGGGCCCTGTCATCCTAAGAGCTTAGCAGCGACAAAGGTAGGACTTTGATTTAATAATAGATTTATTGGGATGCAATGTGCACACCATGTCAGCTACCTGTCTACAGTGAACAACGTCGTGGTTTCAAAGTTCACAGACTGCAACCTCACCACAGTCAATTTTGTTTCATTTATTTATTTGTTTTTTCAATTTTGTTTTATTTTATTTATTTTTTATTTTTTGGTACCAGGGATCCAACTCAGGACCTTGTGCTTTCCAGGCAGGCACTTAAGCTGCTGAGCTATCTCCCCGGACCCACAGTCAATTATAGAACATTGTCATCTCCCCATAAAGAAGCTGAACAAAGACAGAAGAGGCTACCATGGTCGCAGAGAGGACCTCATTCCTGAGTCTGTGGACATGTATCATTTATCCATGCAGTATGACAAGGGCTCACACGGGGCCCCTTTATGTGCCACATCCACCCCCACCACCACCATGAGGTAATCATGGAACCACAGTGAGGGCCGGGCCGAATCATTAGGTTTTCTTGTATAGAGCCCAGGAATGAGTTGGAGGCAGTTTGACAAACTGATCAACCCAAGTTGAGAGACCCACAGGGAAATAAGAAGGGGATGAGGGGGGCTTTCGGGTTAGCTCAGTGGTTTAAGCATCTGTGCAGGCAATCCCAATCATGCACAGGGGACAGCAGTTCGATATCCACCCCCACCCTTTAGGCAGCCTGAGCCAGCCAAAAAAAAAAGGGGGGGGGGATGAATTAAAGTCTCCTTAGAAAACAGCTGTGACATCTGACAGTCTAGCCTGGTTTCTACACTTAGTTGGCAAATCCTTGGCCTCCCCCAGCTCCTCCTGCCCTACTGTAAGTGGGGATCAAGTTCTTTTTCATTCTTAGCTGGCCTGGGTGAAACTGAAAGATCTTTTGGTTTGGGATGGAGGGGTTGGGGACACTTCCCAGGATGAGGCCTGACAACCACATGGAGTCACCTGACAACCTGCTGGCATCCATGCTACTTGGAATACTGAGTGCTTAACTGCATAGATTTGGGGGCCAGGCCCTTCCTTTGGGAACTCCTTGACATTAGGAAGTGAGGTGGCCACAGAAAAAGACCGTGGGAAGCCTGATGACCTGGAGGGGCTGTGGAAGTCCTTGTCCTGGCTGGGGACCCATGAGTCCAGCCTCTGTCACTCTGCACTTGATGAGTGGCCAGAATGGTCTTAACTCCTGAGCCCCTCCATGTTGGAGCACTCACAGCCCTTGCCCACTGCCATGGCAACTGCTGGGCACCCAGTATGCTCCAGGACCAGTAGTGGTAGCGTTGAACACACCAGGGAAGGCCTCTGGGAGGAGGTGAGACTGAAGGAGGCAGCTTGTTCCAGAGGAAAGCACAGCTGTCTTGGCCCCAGGAGACCCAGGCTGCCATTGGGGCCTAGATGCCTTTCCTCTCTAGGATGCTTGGGGAGTAAGTGCGCAAATGTCAAGCAGTTGGCAGGCAGAGGTGCCCACACTACCTGTTGTCACGAGTAAGGCCTGAAAGCCAGAAGACCAGGACAGTGCCCTGGACACATCTGAAGCAGGGGCTCTGGGGAGCATCTGGGCCACAGGGTGTGATACTGGATTCTGGGGGTGTGATCCTGGGCTAGTCTACTAATTGGTTTAGCATAGTTCTGGTGAGGATAATGGACTTACTGAAGAGTTCCCTGGGTTTAGGTGGGAACCCTAATGGAATAAAAAGGAATAGGTAAAGAAGTCTCACTGCTTCCTATCTGCTGTGCTATGGACTGTTTCTCCTGCCAAGCCCCTCTTAGAGCCAGTGACTACAGACTGAAAGCTCTACAAACTGTGAGCTGAAATAAACCTTTTTCTGTGGAAAAAAAGGAATGCTTCTCCACTGCTGGTGGAAATGCAGACTGGTGCAACCATTATGGAAAACAGTGTGGAAACTCCTTAAAAAACTAGAACTGGAAATCCCATTCAATCCAGCTATCCCCCTACTGGGAATTTTCCCAGAAGAACTGAAAACATCATATCATAGTGATATCTGTACACCTATGTTCATAAAGCACAATTTGTGATAGCCAAATCTTGGAAACAACCAAAATGCCCATCATCTGAAGAATGGTTGAAAAAGATGTGGTATTTTCATAAAATGGAATATTACTCAGCTATAAAGAATGATAAACTAGAAGACTTCATATATAAGTGGATGTATCCTGAACATATACTCGTAAGTGAAATAAACCAGACCTACATAAGCAAATATTGTATAGTCTCCCTAGTGTAAGGACTCAAAAGAATATATATATATTGGAGGGTACCAGGAATCAAACTCAGGACCTTGCATTTTCTGCATCCTCAACCCCTATAAATATTTTTTTAGAAGAGTGACTTAAATATAAAATGGATTTGGAAGGCTTAAAAAATTAAGGTTTATTGAAAGTGTTAATGTTTAATTATTTGGCGAATCTTACATACCTATATCTATTAATCTAAACAGATTTGATGATGAAAAAATGTAACACAACCATTGTTAAATTTTAAAAAATGAAATAAGCATCTCTTCCTTTAATTTGTAGGCATCAGGTATTTTGTCCCAGCACTAAGAAAGTAACGCAGACAGAAGGTGTAGGCAACATAGTCTCATTTGTGTTGACCTTACCTTCCAGTAGCCAGGGCCTGATAGCCATGGGTCCTGGTTTGTCTCAGCATCTGGCAAGTACACAGCTCTTCACTTATTCATCAGCCTGTTCTGGGTCGTGACAAATTAAGGCTGGTGCCTGGGCAGGTATGCAGAAGTTTTAAGAGGGCCGCATGGAAGGAAGTGTATTTCAAGAGAATATTAAATGTGCAGAAAGAAATTCGGAGATTTGAGATGATATGGGAAGGGAGGTCAACATTTGTGGTGCTGAGCACATTTCCATCGGCTCAGCTTTCTGGGTGGGTGGGAGGGTCCCAGAATAGCCCTGACCTCCTTAAAACAGGCGATTGGCTGTTGAATGAGAAAGTGGCTGTCTCTTCTTCCTCTGTTCATGTCTTTTCATGGCTACCCAAAAATTAGCATTCCTGGCTTTGCATGTCTCCCTCAGCACAACCTTATTACGGTTTTCTGTGCTTCATTTGAAGACACTGAAGCCCAGAGAGAGCAAGTGACTTGCTTAAAGCTGCAGAGCCAGAATTCCTCCATTCCTCCTCTTCTTCCTCCCCTCTTTTCTCCTTCTCCTCCTCTTCCTCCTCCTCTTCCTTTTCTCCTCTTCCTCTTCTTTTCTCCTCCTCTTCCTTCTCCTCTTCCTCTTCTCCTCTTCTTCTCCTCCATCTCCTTTCATTTGTGTACATGGTACAGGGTCTAGCTTCATAATCTGGACTCTTAGGGCATGTACCACCATGCCCAGACTCTGTCTTGGCTCAGCCTGCCCTAGGGGTAGGACCAAGGCTGATCTAGATTTCTTTATCCCCTCAAATGGTGTTAAGCAATGCAAATTGGCCTAGTGGAGGTGCCGAAGTGTAGTCTTTAAAGCTATGACAGGTCAGTGCTGTCCCGCTTAGAGCTCCCCACTGGTATGCATGAGTGGGCGAGGTACAGCCATGCTGTCAGCTGGGATTGAGCCTCAAGAAAGAGGCCATGACATCTCAGGGCATGAGAATTACACATCAGAGCCAAAGCATGACCTGTAAGCATGAGATACTTAGTCTGTGGTATGCAGATTACTCTTGTCCTATCTCTCTCTGCATATTGCAGAGGTAATTCTAGAGCTCCTTCGTAGCCCAGCTCATGGCACTCACGTTCTTCCTGCCATCATCACAGCCACTCATCCCAGGGCACCCCCTCCTTGTGAATTAATAAAACCTGAGTTTAGCTCTGGGTCCAGGAGGGCTCTGTTCTAGTTAGCCATTGTTCTGATTGGACTTAGGACCCCTTGGCTCCCCACAACTAAAGATATGCCTTCAGGTCTTTATTCTCTCTGTGGGTCACACTGGAAGCTGTAGACAGAGGTTAATTATTGGCCTGTTTCCCCAGCCATAATGTAGAGCTTGGTTTAGTCATGTAGCGAATATGCCGGGAATTTAGCTACATGGAAATAATGTTACATTTTCTGAGCAGCTACTATATGCAGAGCCCTCATTCCAGTGTTCTGTGAAATCTATCCACTGAGAGATGAGTTCCTGTCCCACCTTACAGAGTATATCTCCAGCCTCAACAAGGTGATCACCAAGGCCCCAGACTGTGCTGGTATGAGCAGGACTGGGGATTCAGGATCCTGCTGTCAGCTGGCTTTGTGTCCTTTGAGAGCCATAGTTTCCTGAGCCTGTTTCTACTGTGCCAGCCTCAGTTTCCCCAATGTGCCAGACAAAATAGGGCAGTGTGTGGGTTCAGAGCCACCTTGCAGAACCAGGCTCCAGGGATATGGCAGTACAGCTGTGACTGCCTGGGAGGGACAGTGTCCAGGCCAGCACTTTGGACTTAAGTGTCCTCTGCCCCACCTCCCCACTTCTAGCAGAGGACCCCACTACACTTCTCTTCTGGGGGCTCTGACTGTTCACCTTTCTGATTTTCTCTCCCCTTCCCCTGTCTAGTTGCTCAGTGTGCTGTTGGAAGCAGGTGGGCATTGAAGGAGCCTTGGGCGGGGCTGAGGGTGGACTGCAGGGGAAATCAGGCCATCGTGACACAGCCCCCAGCAGTCTGCAAGCAGACAGCTGGCCCACCTGTGTTCTTTACTCTTCAGGAGCCTGGAGAGCTGGGGATATGGTCCACACTTTACAAGAGGAAATAGAGACCCAGAGCATGAAGCAATTTTCTATAGGAGAAGGATCGGGGGCAGAGGGGTATGCCACTGCTGCTGCTGTAACTGTGAGGGAACCGCTGTCCCAGTTGGGCCTGAGAGGTCTTTACAAGTAGTAGTACCATGGCTGCTTCTATTTCCTACCTAATCTTGTTGCATACCCCCAAGAACAGAGAACTCACTTCCTTCCCCAAGTCATCCATATTATTTCGGAGGACTTTACTTTTTATAAATTTTGAGATTTGATTCCAGCTTCAGCCCTGGAGTCCCAGCCGTCTTGCGAGTCTCCTAGCAGTCTGCTTCCAATCTCCAGAGCATCTTGCAGAGATCTGGGGCTAGGCACAGAATTCCCGAGTCTCCTGCGGTCCAGGCAGCTAGCACCTCAGATATGAGGTTAACAGGCCTTCCCCAGCCTGGCTCTTGTCCCACAGTACTCTTATTTGTTCCTGCAAATTAACTCAAACATTTGTTAAGCCCCACATATGTGCCAGGCTTTCTGCTGAGCACTGGGGACATGGGGCCACCAACATGGTTCCTGGTTGACAGGACAATCAGGGTAAAGATTAATTCAGACTCACAGACCCTGGCCTCTTAAACCTGCCCAAGTCACTGAGCAAGTGACAAAATCTCAACCTACCCAATCTGCACAGCTTAGATTCTTTTCCAGAAGATTCTAAACTCACACAAACATGGAGAATAGAAGAGGGAAGCCCAGATGCCAGCTTCAGTCCAGATCTTCCACGTCCCCAGTCCCCTTTAAATCTGATGTGTCTTGGGCTGCTCTGGTACTTTCTGCCCTAAAAGTAGCTGGTCCTGAGGTTGGGGAGATAGTTTGGTGGTCTAAGCGCCTGCCTGGCAAGTGCAAAGAACTCAGGTTTGATCCTCCCACCCTCTCGTGCTGCGCCAGTCCTACGCACCACCAAAACAGGTGTGGTGGCACACACCCATAATCCCAGCACTGGGGAGGCTGAGACAGGAGGAGCACTATGAGTACAAGCTGTGTAGCAAAAGCCTGTACCAAATGAATGAATGGATTTATTTTATTTTTTTTTATTATGGCCCGCTCAGCCTGTCCTGGGGGTGGACCTGGCGCAGCATGTGGTGCTGTGGATCAAACCAAACTGCAGTCCCTATGGTTGCCTAAGCTTTCCTAAGCAGATGCTTTAGACTGCTGAACCATCTTGCCAGCCCAAATGAATGATTTTTAAAAAAACTGCTGGGCCTGACCCCAGCCCGGTACCAGGGCAGCTATGCACAGGATCCAGTTGCCCTGGTCCTTGAAGAGAAAAGCCTTGGCTCTGCAAGCTGCAGTTTTTCTGCTATTTCCCCCAGAGACTCAGCCACTTAGAAACTCATGACCCCCAGCCAGGCTGGCATGTATCAGGACCTGCAGAAGTGTGATGGGTCCCCCATATGGGTGAGGGGTCTTTGCTGGAGGCTGTCTGTCCACACAGACCTTTGGGGCAGGGAAGGTGGTGTGCAGGGTGCCAGGGCCTGGCTCCACTGATTCCCACAGCAAAGGTCACCTCCCTGAGCCTCAGTTCTCTCTTCTGTGAGATGGTCCCAACACTTACCGTGGAAGAGGAGCAATGAAGCTGTCATCTTAGGAAGCCAGCAAGCATGTGATATCCTAGTGTTTGGGATGCATCAAAGAGGAGACAGTGCGGGTGGGGCCCAAGGCCTGTGCTCGCCACTGCCAGTCACTGACCCGCTAGCTGCTTGGAGGCCAGCATGAGCCCCACCCCCCAGAGCTGTGTCCCCAGGTAGATGGGTGACGTTGCTCACAGTCCTTGTTCCACTTTCCTCTCCGGCCACAAAGCAGGCACCCTAGAGTCTGGATGCAGGTATTGAGTACCTGCCATGTACCAAGTGCTGCCCCACAAACCAGTGGCAGCAATGACAGAGAAAACCAGGGTGGTACACAAGGGGTCCATGTTCTGTGGGTCTTTGCCAGTGCAGCCCCTGCCCCTCGAGAGGGCATCTGAGGTGTAAATGTATCTGTCACTCTCCAGTGGCCCTGGCAGTGCCTGTGATCACTATGAGCCCCAAAACTAGCAGGGAGGGGGGGCCTAGCACAGGAGATGTGGAGTGAGACACTGCCCTGAAGGTCTTTCTCAGCAGAACTCTCCCACGATTCTCTTTTTATTTTTCACTATTCTTTGGTGGCACTGGGAATCCAACCTGGTACTTTCACCTTCAGCGGCATCCCAGCACTCTTTAATTTTTTTTAGTTTGAGAAAATGTCTTACTAATTTTCCCAGGCTGGGATGGAACCTGAAATTCTGCCCTGGCCTCCCAGAGTGCAGGTGTGAGCTGTAGTTCCAAGTTAGGATCCTCCTCTTCCAACACACTGCCTCAGGCAGATCACAGGCCTCAGAGCCCCAGAGGGCTGGGGAGGGAGCCAGGTGAGGGAAAACTTGGTGAGATGGCTCCTGCCTGCCGTACCAGCACCTAGGAAGCTGAGGCAGGAGGACTGTGAGAATAAGCCCAGAACAGGCAACTTAGTGAGACTGTCACAGAAGAAAACAAAGGGGCTAGGGATGTAGTGTGAAACCCAGTTCAATTCCATCTCTCTCACACATACTCATATACTCAGAAACATGGGTGAGTTAGGGAGAAGGAAGCTGCCCTCTCTGAAAGAGGACTTTCACATACTGTTTCAGCAGAAGAGAAAATGGCAGAAGCTCTGTGAGCACAAGAGAGTGTGTTTACTTGTGTGCTGGCCTCAGCCTGGATGTGACCGAGGCTGGGATGCAGGCTGGCTACAGTCTATGTTGGAAGGGCACAGTGGCCCTGGCTGGCCTGGGCACTGTCCTGCACCCCGGGCACAGTGAGAAATGCCAGCGTTTTCCACCTGCCCCCAATCCAACTCTCCCCATGTGGCAATGACAGTCATACCCCCTTGCCAGGTAGGGAAGCCTTCACCATGCACCTAGACCCTGTGCTCATGGTGGCTACAGAGGCCCTGGCATGGCACAGTGGCCTTGCTGGTCTCTAAATGGCCAGCAGGAAAGCTTAGGTGTCCCTGAAGGCTGTCCTGGCCCTCAAGGAGCCTCCTGAGTGAGCCAAGAGGATAGGAACAGTCCCTGGGGGTGAGGAGGAGTCGCATAGAGACAGGAGTCCATGCGCAGGGCTCAGGCGCACAGCCACTCAGCCCCTGCCATCTCCCATCGGTCTGCTGTCTTCCTCTCTCTGCCTCTGACTCCCTCTCTGCTCTCTGAAATTCAATGGCATCCAACCGCCAGCTCCTTGTGTGTTCTGCTCGAGGCTCAGCCCTTTGCATTATTAATAGAAATATGTCCTCATTGTACGGCCTAATTCTGCTTATCTGGACTGGATTAAGCGTTCACAATGACACGCAGCACTGATTCCTGAGCGTCTTTGTTAAGGGAATTTTGCCATGGCCTAATGCGTTCCATAAATCACTGGAGATGGGCGAGGGAGGCAAGGAGAGCCTGGGTAGAAGTCAGGAGGCCCATAGGGTGGGGTCAGGGCCTTCCCTGGGGGGAAGGGGTGTTCAGGCTGGCCCCTGGAGGAAGGGCAGGGCTGGAGGGGAGGTGGGTGCCAGGGTTCGAGTCCCTGAGGACAGACAGTGGTGACTGTGCGACCTGAACCTGACCCTGGTCCCCTGACCCATCCTGACTCCAAGGGTCTGTCCCTGCTTGGCAGTGCTGCCTGTGACTGGCATGGGGTCTGCAGGACCACAGTGTAGGGAGATAGTGACACTGGCTCCATTCCCATGGCTGAAACTCGCCAGGTTCCATGGGCCCCCCACAAGCCCCAGCCCCGGCTCCCACTGCATACACCACTGAACTGGGTGGAGCCTCCTGGTTGTGTCCTTAGGCTCAAGCAGAAGCAGGCCCCCACAGCTTGTTTCCAGTTTTTAATGTTTCTCTTGTAAAACAAAAATATAAAACTTGCAGAAGAATGGGAAACACATTCCATACACTTTATATACACGAGGTCTGTGATTTTGAAACCATAGGCAAGAAACAGGAAGACACAACCAGGGTCCTGTCCCACGGTCGTGGTCCTTGGCAGGCACCACTGAGCTCAGCCCCATGTGGCAGCCTGGCTGGCCCAGCCTGGGACAGAGATGGGAGAACCCCAGCCAGGGTGACGCAGAGCTGGGTGCTGGCTGGCAGGGGCTGCCCTCCTTCAGGTGTCTGTGTAGATGGAGGGGATGTGGCTCAGACAGTGGTCAAAAGCGCCATTAGGGAAGAAGCTGCAGTCCTCGGGGCCACTGGGCACCACATCTTCAGACGACTGTGCGGGCAGCACTGTGGGGCACGGGGCCTCGTAGCCTGTGGACAGGTGGCAAGGGTCAGGCTGGTAGTGGCAGGGGCTCTGTCCTGTCCTCCCAGCTCCTGCCATCCATGGAACTGTCCCACTGGGGCATTGTATGGGACTGGTCCATGCAGTCCAACCCCAGAACTGAAGTGGGGCAGAATGTAGGGTTCGGACCCCTGCCTTCCTGCAGAAGAACTCTCCTCACCCCACCAGTCACTAGAAACCCCCAAACCAGAACCAGTGTTTACTGAGCCCTCACTGAGTGGGCATCTAAGCCTTCTTTCTCTCACCTTAACGTCACAACAATCCCATGAGGATGTCCGAGGGATGTGGGACAGTGTGCACAAAGCCCCCTCACCTGCGGTAGGTAAAGATGCACCGAGGCTGGGGTAGCCGTTGGGCCGCAGCGGGGTGAGCCCGGGAACCTCCCCGCCCAGCCCAGCCCCGCTGGCCACTGGCTCACTGCTGCTCCGGTAGCAGTCGCTGTAGGGGAAGCAGTTCTGGATGGAGTGGAAGCTGCCCTGGTAGCCTGTGGGTGAGGGGACAGAGGCCGTCAGGGTGGGCAGGCTCAGCAGCTCTGCCTTGGGGCAGACAATGCTGACAACGCTGACAGCAGAACAACAGCCCAGGCCTGGTGCACTCCGCTGCCCCCAGCGCTGTCTGGCCTAGGTACTGTCCTGGGCTTCCCCCCGCAGCTCAGGTCTGGCCCTAGCTGAGAGGTGGCTATGACACAGGAAAACCCTTGATGCCTGTGGAAAGAACAGACACCTCATGCCTCCTCACTGTTAGAACTGGTGCTCTGGATAGCTTATTTTTTTAAACATCCTTTTCTAGGGATTGAACCCAGGGCCTTCACGCTGGGCTACATTCCCAGAACATTTTTATTTTGAGACAAGGTCTTGCTAAATTTTCCAGGCTGGGTTTGAGCTTGCGATCCTCCTGCCTCAGTCTCCCTGAGTGCTGGGATTACAGGCATGTACCATTCCATGTGGCTCCATACCAAGCCTTTTGGGTTGCTTTGCCCCAGTGTCCACAGCATAGTCCTTGTCTCCCAGGCTGCCAATCCCTGAGAACCCACTTGCTTCCCCCAGGTTTGTGCCACCCCTTGGCTTGGGATGACAGCACAGATGTGGCCAGGCCTTACCTTGTGGGCTGGGCAGTAGCGGGGGTGGGGGGCTCTGGAAGGGGGTATAGGGTGGCTTGCTGGGCAACGTGGAGAAGGGCTGGGACCCTGGAGATCGGCTCTGGGAGGGCGCTGCTGGTGGCCTGAGCCCCTTCAGTGGGCTAAGCATGGGTGACAGGAGGCCAGACCCCAACCTAGAGAGGAACAGACATTAGAAAGGCCAGGTGGGACCCAGGGCGCTAACTCAAAACTGCATGGGGAACAGAGCTTCTGCTTCTCAAATTCAGGTTACATTTCAAGGATGTGTGCAGGCCTCGGGCTCCCTGCTGGACACCAAGAGTCAGAGCCAACGGCCAAGTTCCTTCTGGGTGTCTGGCGCTGTCACACTGGGTGTGACGTGCAGGCCGCCTGGAGGATATGCCTTGGGGCAGACAATGCTGACAGCAGAACAACAGCCCAGGCCTGGTGCACTGAGCCCCTGCCATTCCTCCCCTGGGCCCTGAGACAGCATTCTTATGCCCTTTCTGCAGATCAGAAAACCAAGGTTGCCCACTGTACTCCTGGCCACACACCCTGACCTCACAGGTTATGGTGAGGGTAAAATTAAAGCAGAGCTGGTAAAGCTCCCAGTACTATTCATAGCCACTGCATCGATCATCATTACTGAATGGAAGGAAAGCAAGACAACTTGATGTCCACGTTGGCCTTTTCTTCTCCTGCACAGTGCACTCTGAGGGACCTCTGCCCCCTCTACCTTTACTTGCACACTCCCTGGGATGAGGAGCCCGACACCTTCACACACACAGAGTACAACACATGCAGGTCAGGGTGCATGGTCTCACTCCTGTTCTGGATGGGCCATGGAGCAGAGAGCTGTGCTGGTGCCCTGCCTTTGCAGTTTTGCTGGGCTGCCTGGCACTTAAGACCAGGTCCTCCCTGGGGCTCCCTAAGCTGTGGGTCCCAACCACAGAGACCTGCTTGGCGGCTCCTGGGACCAGGCCAACCAGGCCTGTTAAGGGCTGCATGTAGGCACAAGAAGGGAACAAGGCTCTGCCTCTGTTTTCTTATGTGGATTTGTGGCCTCTTTCAACTGTCTATACCAACAGAGTGCAGCTGCCATGTCTCTGCTTCCGGTGGCCTTGTTAAGCTTGGCCAACACTCTCGCCCTTCATGTCACCTCTGTGGGTGCTGAAGGTGTGAGTCAGCATCTTGCTCTGGGAATCAGGGCTCTGACGTGGTATAGGGGAAGCCCTGCCTGCAGTCCTGCTCCTGCTGGTCTGGACATCCTGTGGTCACTGTTACCATCCATATGCCCAGAACCCTGTTGTTGAGAGCAGGGAGGGGCCTCTGCACTAGGTCCTCAGCTGAGCACTCATATGCCCCCTTCTTATGTTCATGGCCCGAGCCCTCAGCATGTCTCATGGTCTTTTGTGCTTTTGGCCAAGCTCTGTTCCTGTGCACTAGAAACTGTGGAGCGCTGTGTGCTCCTAGTCAATTTTCCAGCCAGGAAAGTGGGCCTCTTTCTTTTGGGCCTGAGATCTCCAGAGGTTGGCACTGTGTCTGCACTACTGGGGCGCCCAGGGCCTGAATGGTAGCTCCTGAATGGACCAGCACAAGGCAATCAACAGATAAGACAAACGGGCTCTTGAGTTGCTCAACTCCAAACCCCAGGATGAGGGAGAACTCCATCTGAAGGGCAAAAAACAAGCATTTTCAGATTAGTATTTCCTGTCTCAACCGGCCCGAAATTCACATTTGCTACCTTCACAGGCAGTGGAGTCAAGAGCTGCCAGCCCACAGCAAACCATAGGTTGCCCTGTGGCTATGCCGACTGGCTCACCTGCAGCTTCTTCACAATCCTGCTGCTGACCCTGAGCAATATCCATACCAGCTATGGGATAAGACCAAACTCAGAACCTTCCTGGCCTGGCAGATGGGGGCTGGGTACCTCGCACAGGGCTGGGGGAAAAATCTGCCCTAATCTGAGTCTCCCCGAGCCAGGGTAAATATATTTAGTCATGAAGTCAGGCCCTTTTAGCATATTTTTGAGAGAATCAGATAATTCTGTCAAGCTATTTAAACGTCCCAGCAAACCGCTAGGGAGCCTTGCAGCCGTTCCCTGTTGACTTTGGCAGGAAGGGAAGGCTGGAGGCCCTTCCCACCCCCACTTGGACAGAAAAAACCCATTCAGCTGAGCCTGAGACCTGTGTCAGGCCTGAAGGCTTGAGCCTGTAGTCTGAGGGCTGAGCCTGGCTGCCTGGCTGCTCCGAGGGCAGGGGCAGGCAGGCAGGCAGATGGGGTTCCACGCTGTCATCGCTCTGCCTCTCATTCACGAAGGGAATTCCTGACAGGCACTTATGCAGGCAGGCGGGCAGGCGGCAGGCAGGTGGTGAATGAGGCAAGCAGAGAGTGCAGGCCAGGCTGCAAGGGCTGAATGGTTTATTCTCTTCTGCCTGGGGCTGTATGGTGAGCAGGTGGCCCAACCAGGGGTCCGGCCAGTGTCAGGGAGCCTGACCCAGAGGAGCCACTCAGCCTCAGGCCTGGGTGGCCAATGGTCGCCATGTTCCTAGAGTGCCTTTAATGCCTCTAGGAGGAAAACAACAGGCTTGAGGGCCTGATTTTCTGGATCCCTGTGTAACCTGTTCAGGCTACCTCTGCTCACACGGGCAGTCTTTCCCAGCTCCATAGAGCCCTGGAGTGTAAGCATCCTTGATGTCCCTCCTGTCCCTGCCTAGATGGGGTCTCCCGATCCCACCCACTCTGGCTCAGGCAGCTGTCCTGCACCCCGAATTCCATCCTGTCCCTGACGGCCCAGCCCTATCCTGTGGGTCAGCACACCCTTCTCCCCAAATCTGGATGCAGGCCTGCCCAACACCCTCACGCAGGCCTGGGCCCATCCTGGGCAACACAGTCAGGCCCTGGTGACCTCATTATCCCAGCACAGCAGCTGTCACCACACCAGCCTTTGCCTGTGTGGTCCCTCGCCTGGCCTGTCTACTCCCCTACTCCAACTGTGCCTCCCAGCCCCACCCCATAGGTTCCTGCAGCCTCCCCCCCACCCCCTGCTTTCTCCTATGGAAGTAGAGCACCTGCCCCTGAGCATGGGCATGCCCCATGCCCACTTGGTGAGCTCCTCCTGGCCTGGGGCTACCCATAGAGCTCCACAAGTGGACTTGGGAGGAGCAGGTGGATGAACAGCAGGAAGAGCCAGGTTAGCAGTGGTGCCAGGTACACACTGGCTGAGGCTGGTGGCACTGTGGGAGACAAGCAAGCTAGGAGGAGGATGGGTAAATGGGGCTGCCCTCTGCTCTGTGCCAGCTCTCTGTAGCCAGTGTTCACTCATCTACCTCCACCAGCCGGAGATAGTGGTGGTGACACTGGAACCACAGTGATGCAGGGAGAGGCGGCCTCAGCACAGGGACACTGCAGCCAGGGCTAAGGTCACAGTGGTCACAGCGCACAGCTATAGCCTAGCAGCCATCCCAGGGTGGCTCCTGAGGAGGTTGGATAGGCCTAACACATGTGAGGTCCCAGCACCAGGGGCGCCTAGCAGGGGGCTCCAGGTGCCTACATGGTTGCTCACTGGTGCCATCATGCACAGAGATGGATAGAGCACAGGGCTGCTAAGGATGCCCAGCACTCCATAAAGGCAGGTGACCTTCAGTATCAAGGGGACGCAAAAGCACAGGCCACCTGCCTTTGCCCACTTCTTGCACTCACAACTCCTGTGCCCCAAGGACAGACGGGATCAGGGTACATACCCATCCCTGGTGCTTTCAGCTGTCGGCAGAGGGGGCAGGTGGTGTTGAGAACTGGTGGTGGCATCCAGTGGGTGGTGCCTGGAAGGGACGTCATGGGTGGGGAGCAGGAGGCTGGAGGCGAGCCCATTGTGAGGGGTGCTGGAGCCAGGGTACACACCTGTGGGGGACACGTGAGGTCACCGGGCTCTGGCCTTGGGGTAGCTGTGAACAGCCCAGAGACACACGTTCCAACTTATGGGGAGAAAATGACAAGAAGGAAAACAACTGCGTTGGAAGGAAAAGGCTGTGTTGGGAGATTAGGGACTCAAACTAGGAAGGTGCTAGCTCTCCCTAGCTGGGTCTAGGCCAGGGCCACTCTGGGGGCAGAGGAAGATTGTGTGGCAGGGGCTTGTGCAGAGCAGACTGCCCCAAACCTCAATAACGCTGCTGTGGAAATGTGGGGGACTGTTCAGAATATCCCTGCAAGCAGACAGAAGCCTAAGAACACAAGGAAGCTTGAAAGAAGCCGAACCAGTTCAGCACTCAGCAAAACCTTCTAACACAGCTATAAGACAATGTGGGGTGCCTTTGGATGGAAAGAACGATCCAACATCAGAGGTGAGTACAGCCTAAGCATCCACTGTGAAAGGTTGCAGACAGGATGATTTACCCTAGCTGGCCTGGGCAAGCTGACCTGGGAGACCTCTGCAAAGGGCTGCCATGGATGAGTCTACAGCACAAAGGACCTCACATAAGAGCAAGCTGTAGTCTAGTCTTAAGACGCAGCCTACAGAAGACACTTGGAGGGTGCTGTCGCCTTTCATCACCTCTACCCCTTGTTAGGGCAGGTGGGCTAACAAAACAGAGGGTGTCCCGAGACCTGAGGGTTTGAGAACTACTGAGATGCTTTCACAAAGGACCCCAGTTAGAAAAAGAGGGAACCCCTACTCTGAGAGGCTCACACAGGGTCACGAGTTTCTAAAATTTCCTATTTGATCTGAAAAAAAAAGGGGGGGGCCACACTTTGCAACTCATCTTTCATCCAGTTACACTTGTTGGCACTGAACCTGACACTGTTTTCCTGAAATCAATGGGTCAATTTGATACCAAGGTGACCCTGGATACTTGGTGCTACACTGGCACAGTGCCCCCTCTGCTGGGCTGTTGGGAGGTGCAGGAAGCCAGGAAATTGATCAAGTGTGTGTAGGTGGGACTGAGCCTCTGGGCCTGGAGCAGGAAGCTACCCCTGTGCTAAGAAAAACATCCTGTCTGGTTCAGGCCAGCTATTGATCGCTGGGCAGCCTTGTGTCATGTGATGCAAACTTTGTAGAAGTATAAATAAAGGATCGTTTTTGTGTGAGTTGAGTTAATCTTGCCCATCAGGCAGACTGAGGACCACCAAGCCCAGCTATTCATCTTTTTTTCTATCTTTCTCACTCCTACCGCTGTGTTTCCCTGGAGTTGAACCGTTCATAGTAAGACCAACGGATTCCTACACTGGGCCAGGAAATCCCTTGGTGGCCAGTCGAGTATCCGCTGGTCCTTGGGGGTTACTGACCTGAGAAGATCATGAAGAAGCCAACACTGCAGGGTCCCTTCCCGGGCACTCTGAGGATAAGATTCACCTCCAGGCCTGCCATCCTGGAGCCCAGCAGAGCTGGGTAGCTGCCGCAAGCTTAGCTCTGTTTGGGGCAGCAGGGCAGGC
The DNA here is from genome assembly GCA_004027915.1 of Capromys pilorides. NCBI lineage: Eukaryota > Metazoa > Chordata > Mammalia > Rodentia > Capromyidae > Capromys > Capromys pilorides. The sequence goes on from PVKN010001580.1 coordinate 29,854, forward strand.
CGCATAGGAGAGCACTACAGGGGTCAGCAATAGGATGTGGAGAGACTGTGGCCAGGCACGAGAATGTGCTTCCTGGCCTTTATGCTGAGACACCTGGGCCAACCAAGGGTATAGGAAAGATGGACCCTACAGCTGTCTCACATAGGCAAAGCCCACTCCAAGGTGGCAGCAGTGCTAGTTACCACATAGGTGCCAAGTGCCAAGTCCAACATCTCCATCCTTGTTGCTGGGGAAGATAAGGTCTCACTTTAATACACAGAAACCAAATCTCAGCAGGAGGAGTGCCTTGCCCGAGGCATGCACATGGAATGAACAGGCCGGGGCACTGTGGAACGGATGGCTCCATGCAGGGAGCGAAGGTGGGCTCCAGGGAAGCTGCTGCCAGCACCTCGCACCCAAGCCTTTGCCCTGGCCCAGGCTGCAGTGGGTGGGCTCTGGGCGTGTTATGAGAACTGTCCACTCCCACTGTCCCTCCTTATCCAGGACCTTTGAACTGCCACTACCCCTGCTGCTCCCAGCTTGGTCTGGGGACACCTGGAGGCAGCAGGGCCCATGATGCTTCGTTTGTGCCACTGCCACTCTCTGCAGCACCCCTGCCACTGTGAACAAGCTGGCCTGGAGCCTGGTAAATCCCACCTCCTCTCCTGCTGCCACACTGCTGCGTGTCCTCGCTTCCCGCCCTGTTTCCTAGGTCTGCTGGGAACAGGCCTCCTCTAGGTGGATGAGTGAGCTTGTGCACAGTGACAGTGAATGGCATTTCTGTAGTTCTCTCTTGCCTTCACCCTTCTGCTCTGGAAGCTTCTGTCCTGAGTTCCTTGAACCTTGTCCCCTGTCTTTTCCTCTGCCCTGGCCCAGGTCCCTATCTACACAGTGGCGGGTGGATGCATGACAGTGACCAGTATGATTACAGAGGCCGAGCATGTGCATCGATGAGTCACTGGACAGTGAGGGGCCAGGGGAGTGGGGACCCCAGGCCTGCCCGGCGCCCCACCAAAACACACCACTCCAGACTGCAAAGCAGCAGCATCAATCATCAGCTATGAGTGCTTAACCTCTGGCCCTAACATCTGTTCCCAACTGTGCCTCAGCCGTCTGCTGAGTAGCCTGCAGAGGGACTTGTGGGCTTGTGCCCAGGAAGCTCAGGAGCCCTGGCTTTGCCTAGCTGGTCCTTCCTTCCCTGCTGCCACAGAAGCGGCCACAGGGACACATGGGGCAGGAAGTGACAGCAGTGAGCAACAGACTGCTCAGTGAGGAACACAGCCCATAGCAGGTGGCCTAGTTCAGGGCCAACCTCGGCCATTCCCTAATTCTTCCATGATATAGGCCCCAGATAACTCCTGGCAAGCAGCAGGTTTGGGAGGGAAATGGAGGCTCAAAACAGGCCCATCTCCCATGGTGCTGTCCCAGGGGACCTGGTTTCTCACCTGCAGTAGGTCTTGCAAGGTGAATGCACCAGGTGGGTTAAGGAATCAGCCCAGGTGACTGCTGACCCTGCCCATGCCCTGGGTCAACCCTGGGCTGCACCTGGGAGAGAAAAAAGCTTCTAACCCAGACCTGCTGCTGAATGCTCTGCATGAGCTTGGGTTGGTCCTCCCCCTGCCCAGTGTCACTCCTCCGAAGGCCTGGATGCTGGGCGGTGGGGCTCAGCCCCAGGGCAGCCCTCTTTCCCCTATTGTTGAGCGGCCTTGAAGTCCTCAGTTGGGGGGCAGTGAACAGTTAGGGCCTGGCACTGCGAGGCCCTCACCCCTGGCTGGCTCCTTCTCCTGGTCCCAGCCCTATCCTTTCAGAATTCTGACCTTGTGCACAGCACCCTCTGGCTGAGGGGTCCCTAGCTGGGGGCTGTGGGGTCCATCCTCCATGGTATCTACCCCTAGGGTGCCCTTTCGTGGTGGACTGAAAAAAGGGTAAAAGCCTGCTCGTTTCAAGCTCAGCAACGGCTTTGAGAGGATTTTAAATCTGTTGCTGTTCCATTGTTAGGGGGAAAGAATAAAATTACAAAATAAGAGATGCTTTAAATATTTGGAGGTCTGGGGAGATAGCTCAGTGGTCTAAATGCCTGCCTGGCAAGTGCAAGAACCAAGGTTTGATCCCTGATACTGCATGCTATGCTGTCCCCAGAACCTAGGGTGTGCATGCTATGTTGGCCCTGAACCCGGACATGGTGACACACACCTGTAATCCCAGCACTGGGGAGGCTGGGACAGGAGATCACTACAATCCTGAACTGTGTAGCAAGACCCTGTAATAAATCAATAATATTTTTAAAAAAAATTTAAAATAAATAAGTGGAATATTAAGAAGTTGGGAAAGTGGCAGAGATCTCTGATGCTGAGGTTTCCTTGGGTGGGGAGCGAGTTCGGTGAGCCAGGATGCCCTTCTCTGGGTTGCGTTCTGGCAGTGAGGCCAGGCATTCCAGCCACGGCCCAGGACCCAGACTGCAGCTGGACTGCAGGCTCTCAGCTGGGCTGGTTGGGTCTACACGTCTTGGGGCTCAGGAAGCCCCTTCTCTGGGCTACCCACAGACTTTAGTAACACGTTCGAAGGAGCTTCAGCCAGGGTGCAGGACTTGTACTGGGGCTGACACAGGACCCAAGAGGAGCCCGGATGCCGGTCACTTCTTGAAGGCAGCTCCAGGCACCCAGCAGGCAGGCAGAGGAGGAGCCTGATGGTGCCCTGGGGTGCAGTCCCTCTTCCCAGCAGCTGGGGCAGGCTGCAAGCTCCTTGGCCTGGCTCTGCACAGCTCTTGGGCCAGGTGTGGGTGATTCTGTAAGGAGGTGGGGTCCTCAAGGGGCTCAGGCAGAGGCTAGTGGAGGACACGATGGCAGAGAGCCCAACGTGCTCAGCGCAGGGGCTGCAGGCAGCCTAGAGGGACTACCTGGAGGTGGGAGTGGGAGGCAGACGGGCTGGGGAGGCAGGGCTGTGGGAGCCAGAGCGCAGAGGTACCTAAGGAACAGTGTGGGCTTGGGCAAGAGGCTGCTAGAGGCCCAGACCCCAAGGCTTGGGACTGAGGCTGAGAGGAGCCAGGTCTTCCCTCAGGGGCAACACAGAGCCATAGAGGCATGGCCATTCCATCCATCGTTAATTGAGCTCAGAGAGAAGATGGATCGAAGCCAGCAAAGAAAAGGGAAGCAAGGGCCAAAAGACAGGGTGGCCTGCAGGCACAGAAGGGTCACTGTCCTTCCCAGGACACACACATACCTGGGAGCAGCTCCTGGCCCAGGCATCCGCCCTTCCCATCACCAGTAGCCAGCTGTGCAGAAGCATGGAGCTGCTGCAGAGCCAGACACTCTGTGAGGACATCGGCCTCCGTGTCAGGGCTGGCACGCAACTGGGGAGCAAGCAGAGGGAGGGGAGTCAGCAAAAGGCCACCTGCTATAAAGCCTCTAATTTATGGGTCAGAGCAGGACCCTCTCACTGCACCTCAGTTTCCTCATCAGTAAAATGGGCTAATGGTGGACATGGAGATCACATTAGCCCAGGTCCTCTGGGCAGCAGAAGTCAAGGTACAATCTGACAGTTAACTTGACTAAAGAAGTATCCATATGTGGGAAAGCAGGTGTGCTAGAAGAGGGGGTCACCCTCTGCCTCTGAGGGAAGCAGGGAAAAGACAAGGGGGCTTCCCACATGGGTGTCAAGGCCCACATCTCTCAGAAGGGTCAGCAAGCCCTAAGACTGCAGAGCATCGGTGGAGGGAGGTGCTGAACCAGATGGCTACGTGCAGCCATGGCGTCTCCCCAAGGTTGCTAGAGGTGTCTGGGGTGTATGCCAACACGTGGTGTCTGTCCTGACCCCAGGGCTCTTCTTTCTGGGCATGAGGGGCATCAGCAAGAGCCCAGGGCTGTGCAGAGTAGCTGGGCCTGAGGCCCATCTCATCTCTTACATCCCAAGAGATGCTGGGCAGACCACCAACCACTCTGGCTTTCTTCCGCTCTGCCACAATCCATGGCCCTGACCACACTCTGTCCATCTGCTCTGAGCAGTGAGGTGAAAGGGCTAGTTGAGCTCCCACCACCTGCGCCCTGGCCGTCACAGGGCAGCAGGCACACCGGGTTGCTAAGTGGGCTGAGGTCAGCTGCCTAGGTACACCAGGGCCCAAGGTGCCACCACCCATGCCAAGTTTGGGCCAACATCCCTGGCTACCCCCAAGAATAGGCACCTGGGAACAGTTCCACCTCTCCAGACACGGGTAGAACACTGAAGGACGAGGGGGTCCAGGGCCAGGCACCTGCTGGAGAGTAGGAAGGAGTGGGGAGGGGAGGGGAGTCCCACAGCTGGGCAGTCACAGCTGGCAGCCTCACACCTGTCCCCTCCAAACGCTCACTGTATCCAGGACACGATGGGCCTGGGTAGCTGGAGGTCAGTCCCACAGGTTCTGGCATCCCTGGGCCCAGGGGCCAGGGCCAGGCTGCGGAAAGCATGTGGGCTCGAGTCAGGCTCCCAGCACCCCACGCCTGTAGCTGTTTCCCATGTAAATGAAGTTCCTGGCAGAAGGGGCCAAGGCGTGCTCTTGGAGACCACAATGTCGATGCAATTAGAACAGCAAGAGAGGAGAATTGAGGAAGAAAAGCATTTCTAATTCTGAGGCACAGCAGGGCTGCCAAGAACATGTCACGCTGTAAGGGTCACTTTACCCAGAGACAAGAGTCATTCCGATGGCCCTTAGTGGACACACACTGGTGGGTGGGAAGCCTACAGCTCTGTGGCCTAAGTCCCCGGGGCCCCACAGGAGCCAAGCCTGGGGCCTGGGAAACCTAGGGCAGGAATCAGGTCTTTGAGCATAGGGCACTGGTGGGCTTGGAACAGATGCCTCCTTTGTGCACAGCCCTGGCCCACTGAAGCCTGGTCTGTTCCTTGTCCCCGATGAGCTGCTCCCCTGAGAGAAGTATGAGAGGCTCAGGCAGCAGATAGATGGGTCTAGGTAGCACTCTTGTTCTGTCACTCCTGGGCTCCACAACTTGGCTGGTTTGTTATTAAGGGCCTCAGTTTCCACATCTCTAAAATGGGAATAAAAATAGAGCCCAGCTCTAGGGTCTTGGGAGGACTATAAGAGACACAATATGGGAAGCACCAGCCCAGTGGTTGAGCCTCAGAGCACCTGGGGGAAATGCTGAGCCTTTCTGGGGTGAACACTGAGGTGGAATTTTTATCAGCTCACTATGTGTGCTCTGACCCCATCCTTCCTCAGCCCTGGCACTTCCAGGGGCCCCACCCCATGCTGTGGGATAGAGACCTCTCCCTTCTAAAGTAGGCTTGCTCCCAGCACCCCAGACCCATGTCTCCACCCTGAGATCTGGCTGTCTGCCCTCATGCCCACAGGCTTTCATGTTTGCTGGGCTGGTGATACCACATGGCCCTACCCAGCAAGCTGAGCAAGGCAGCAGGCTCTTCCACTAGTCCTCACCAGTCCCTGCACCTCTCTTTACGCCAACACCTCCCTGGCCCACAGCCCCCCTGCCCCTGCATGCCCCCAGCTGGAGCCTCAGCCCCATGCCACTGCCCCATCTCTCCTGTATGGACCAGCACCCTCTGCTCACACAGTTCTGCTCCAAAGCAGGACACACTGCTCACTTTCTCCCCTAAATCTGCCTCCCTGTTGCTCTACACTGGCAAAGGTGCACTCAAGTGTGCCCTGGGTGTCTGCTGTCCCCCTGCCCAGCCAGCCCCTCTGCCGCTGTGCCCATTCTGCCCCGGGCTGGTGCCTGGCACGAACCACCCCAGCCTATCCCCACACGGACTACAGGGACCTCCTCTGCTAGGTGGCTCGCTGAGATGGCACTGTTGGTCCTCACTTGGAGGCTGTTGAGTGACAGGGGCGTGCTGTCACGCTGCCTGCAGCTGCTGCTCCAGGAGCACTCCTATTTGTGGAACTCACCTGCCCAGGTGCTTGCTGCCACTAGACGGGCACGTGCCCCTTCACAGATCCTGGGGGCACAGTAACTCTAGGTCTCCAGTGTGTGCCAACTCACCTAGTCGTGTGAGCCTTCTGCTGCCCTGCAAGCCCGCAGCAGAGGAGCATGAGGCACAGCGGCTGAAGAACCTGCTCGAGTCACCAGGCCTCAGAGGTGGCTGAGCTCATGCCCCAGCCACTGCCCTCTGTGGCCCGTGAGACCACTTCTTTCACAAAAAAAGGTGAAAGCCCTTTATCTGCGCCCCTAGCCACACACACTCCCACTGCCACCTCTCTTGGCTGTGTGCCAAGCATTTGATGTCTGCCTCTCACAATAGGCAGGCACTGCGTCCTCAGTTCAGAACCCTCAATGCCCCACATGGGGCTGGGCACTGGTGCCCACTGTGTGAGCCGTGGCAAGCGGGTCAGGAGAGGGAGAGGTGCTGGGGGCAGTCATTCTGTGGTGGATGTGTATCTGTCTAGTGGGTGTGAGCAGGGCACAGGTGGGCAGCAGCCCTTCAGGGACTGGGGGGCAGGCAGGGAGCTGATCGGCAGACGGCAGCATTTGCTGGTGTGGGAACAGGTGCATGCCAGGAGGGGGCGTGGGCCTGCCTGTGGGTCAGGAGGCTGCTTACCTTCTTGCGCACCTGCTGCTCTTTGGCCGAGTGAGCCTTCACATGCTTGCGGAGGGAGCTGGGGTCTGTGTAGCGCTTGGAGCAGCCAGGGATCTGGCAAGCATACGGCTTCTGGAACACCAGAGCGGAACAGAGGCCAGTGAGTGAGGGCTGCCTCCCAGGCCTTGGTGCCTGTGCAACCTGCTGGAGTAGGGAGGGGTGGCACCGGGCCTGGGAGCCAGGGCTCATTGTCTCCTGACCCACACTATGGGGGGATCAGCTGAGCTGGTGCAGGGAGAATGTACCCTTTGTACCACATGGCTGTGAGGAAGCAGCTGCAGACAGGGGGGTCCCATGAGACAGCAGGAGGTGTGGGGAAGAAAGGGGGCAGCGCAGGGCTGGGATGCATGCATGGGCCCAGAGTAGCTACTGTCCACCCCTGGTAGGGACATCCGGGTGGCACAGGCAACAGGTGCAGGAGGCCAGAAAGGAACTGGCTGTGGAGAGCTGGGTGGGGGGCAGGCCTGTGCCCTTTGCACAGGGAGTGGGCTATTCCCTTCCCATTGCCTCACTGCTCATCTAGGAGGGAAGTGGGGAGCCCAGGCCATCCGCAGGGCCTGGACTCCTATCCCAGGCTCCACCTGTACCCCCCACAGGGCTTGTTCACATAGCTAGCCAGGTCCCGGTCTTCTCTAACTTCCCCCTCCCCTAATTCCCGGAACTTAGAACACAGGCCCTGTCTGGCACTGATGGCCCCTGGAGACAGACCCTGCTAGTCTACAATCCTTATTCCCCATAGTCCTTTCAACGTCTCTTACGCAACTGTGTCGTTCCCTCTCTCCTGGGATCCTGCCCCCTGCACAGGTGAAGCTCACTGTTGCTGGGTCTGCTCAGGGTCCTTCCCACCAGGGAGGAAGCAGCTGATTCACCCCAGGTCTCAGGGCACTCAGGGCCCTGGCTGCATTCTGACCTCCAGGGCCTCCCATTGGACCCGGCTTGGGGACTGAGGCTGCTGACGGGGCTCAGTGTTCATGGGGCTTCTCTTTCTGAACACATCATGCGGTTCTGACCATAGGCACTTTCTGCCTTCTGGAACTGCTGGGGACAGGGACAGGAGATGTGTGCAGGAGATAGTTCTTCTCAGAGTACATCTCTGGGGTGGCCGTGTCCCATCAGACATACCACGTGCAGCTGTCCCCAAATGGCAGGCAACTCTGCCCCTGCCAGGTGGAGGGGAGACAGGGAAAGGCGCCTACGGCCCAGGGACCTGAGGGGAAGGGAAGCAGAGAGAGATGACCATACCTTGGAGCTGCCCGGAAGGTTGCCAGGTTAAAGAACGGAGGAAGGCAAAAAGAGAGAGACAGCAGTGAGAAGCTTGGCTCGGGCAACAGAAGGTGGCAGGGCAGGAGGGGAGGCTTGTCTCCACCTGCCACCAGAGTCTCACATATACCTCACCGACACATATCCATACCCTCTTCTATGCGGCCCGTTTCCCATAGGTCCTAACCCCCAACACACGCTCCCTCTCCCCCAATGGCCCTGCCCTGTCCCTGAGCTGGCCCAGGCTCCGTACCCTAGGGCTGCTGATACTAATCCACACGCTTTTGTCAAAAAGCAAACAAACAGCTCCATGTAGCAGGCGCCGTCCCCTGGCAACAGGGCAGCGAGGCTCCTCTCCATGTTTGTTTTTCCAGGGCTTGATGTGTATGGAACATTCCTCAGGACCAACTCCCCCGAGAGCCCTCAGGAAACCCTGTGGCTGTCCTAACCCAGCAGCCAAACCCCAGGCCCACGGAGTCCCCACACTGCTTGTAACCTAGCAGGGGCAGCCCAGCCATGTGCTCCAGGAATAGCTCTCTCCCAGGGCTCCTGTGGGTGCAGGTACCGTGCTAAGTAAGTACTGGCTGTCTACAATGTCCTCTGAGTCCCATGCCCACCCTGGAGACTCATCTCACTCCAAACTGCTAGGATGCTGCCCTGAAATAGTGAAGGGGACACCTCTTTCTGGTGGCAACCTGAGGCCCAAAGTGAGAGAGAGTAGGTTACTCAAGTTCCTGGAGGGCCTCATGGCTGCCAGGATGCGTCCCTACACTGGACTCCTGGGACAGGACAGGAAGACTACAGAGAGTGTGAGACCTGCCTGGCAGCCAACGCAGACCTACCCCTTCTTCTTGAGACACAGCTGTTTTACTCTGAGGAAACAGAGGCCCAGGGAGGCGAGGTAGCTTTCCCCCAACCTTGGAATCAGGTGGCAGACCCAGCATTAGAGCCAGTGTGTCTAGGGACACTTTCCTCCCTGTGTAAAGCATTTGTTCTGACGTCAGGGGAGCTGGGGACATGGCTGACCCATGGGGCCCACAAGGGCTGGGTGCTGCTGTTGCTAGCTATGCCTTCCCAGGTACCTACAGAGATAAAGGCCTAGGTAGCGATAGGCTCATCCTGGGCCTGCCTTGCTCTAACCTTGGTGCTGCATCCCACATAGGTCCCATCAGACAGGGGACCCCTGGGGCCCCATGTTCCCTAGATATGGGAGGCAGGGAGAGGGCCAGAGGCTGTGTAGCCTCCAGGAGAGGCCTGAGCTTCGGTTTCTGGATTTATAAAATGGAGATAAAGGCCCCTACACCTTGGGCTGTCACCAGGATAGAACTAGGATGGCGGTTTGGTACTGTAGGAGTGAGGGAGGCCATAGCAGGTCCAGCTCAGGGTGTGGCCTGGCTCCACTAGTTCTCTGCTCTTTTCCAAGCACCAAACCCCAACCCTGCCCTTACTATGTCTGTTTTCTCAGCTATAAAATAAAGAACTTGGACCAGAAAGACCTATAAAGGTCCCCCCAGATCTGACCTCTGCTGTTTTGTGGCTTGCAGCTTAGCCTGAATGGTCAGTGGCCCCTTGGGCTTGTGTCCCTATCTATGTAAGGGACAAGCTGGGCTGGATGGCCACTCAGCAGCCCTCCCTGCTCCCCACATGTGCAGGAGGAGCAGAGAACCTGGATGTGGTTTGGCCTGAAAACTCATTTCTTATTGCACAGGCTGAGTCCTCCCAGGGCATTGCTCCACCCCCAAGGCCTAAGAGGCTGGACTGAGGCCTAGGACTGAGTCTGCTGTGCTACTGTCCAGCTGTATAGCCACAAGCAGACTCTGACCAGAACCTGTTTCTCTCCTCTGTCACGTTGGTTAGGGTCCTTAGTGGGAGGGCCAGTATGGGATTGATGTTCCAGAAGTCCTGTCACCAGTGAGGTCTCTATGCACACCAGGGAAGGCCTGGACCAGCCCTGGGACAGAGCTGTGGTGAGCCAGGGTCTGGCACAAACAAGCAAAGGAAAGTGGAAGGAGGTACAGGCATCTGAAGCCCCAGTCACTGCAGCAGGAAGCTGGCATCTCCCGAGCTGCCCTCCTCAATTCAGTATAGTCCACGAGGGGCAAAGACTAGCCTTGGAAACGCTCTGGTCTGTTCCCAGGAAGAGGTGGGCGGACAGGCCCCAGGAAAGGATGTGGGGGTGGAGGGCAAGGATGCTGGGTCTAGTGTGGGACCCCTGCACCAACCTGAGGACCAAAGCCCAGAGCCCTGCTGAGTTGCACTCCCTGACCTGGGAAATTGGGCAGTGCCCAGAGATACTTTTGCCACAGCTGGAAGACAGGGAAACTCCTGTCTCTGCTCCCACGTCCAGCAGAGGAAGGCAGGGATACTGTCCTATGTCCTGCATTGTACAGTACATGCCCAGCCTATGCTATAACTCCCAGCCTAGCTGTCAGCAGGGCCTAAGGCCAACCTTGGTTCTGCACAGTTGGGGTGTGAGTGCCTCACTGCCCCGCCTGACCCCAGCCTACCGTGTCCAGGTGTGTGCGCTGGTGCTTTGCGCGGTCGCTGGAGTTGCTAAAGGCCTTCTGGCAGCCTGGGTGCTGGCACAGGTACGGCTTCTCACCCGTGTGGCTCCTCAGGTGGATCTTCAGGTTCTCCAGCCTCGAGAAGGCTTTGCTGCAGCCTTCAAACTGCAGGATAGGCTGGTGAGGGGTGTGCTCAGCCTGAGTGCCCACCCACTCCCGAGCAGCCCCCTAGAGGCTCCCTGTCCTGTCCAGCCTTCTAGGAGCTGCAGTTCAGCTCTCTGCCAAGTGAGCCTGGAGAAAGCCAACATCTCACAGAAACAGACCACAGGGGTGGGAAGAATGCACTCTTCCCCTCCTGGACCAGAGACATCCTGGGCACATCTCAGCACAGAGGCCTCCACCGTGCAGCCCAGGCTGGATCTTTCCCAGGACTTCAGGCCATGCCCTGGACCTCTGGCCATAACTCCTTGTCTCCAAGTTTGAGACTGGGCACCGTCAGGGTGGACAGAAGGCCCCGAGGGACCTGTCCATCAGGGCGCAGACAGCACTGTTGGTCACTGCTGTGAGAATAACTGCATGCACTGCAGCGTGAATCATCATCTGGCTGTTCAGCTATTGGTGCCTACCACATCCCAGGCCCCAAGCATGTCAGGGCCTGGGTAGGATGTGCGTTTGCATGGTGGGCAGAGAGGAGGAAATCAGTCACAGGGGTAGTGAGAAAAAAGCAGTGTGGGAGCTCTGCTCAGCCTCCTGCACCTGCTCCCTGGCTCTGCAGCCTCTGCTGGCCTCTGGTCTCTCCTACCAGAGGCCTCTGACAGCTAACTCCTCCTGCCTCCTCCTACCCCAGTCTCAACGCAGCTGCACAGAAGCTACTGACAAGATGTGGAAGCCTGTGGCTCCTTGCTTGCTGGCCCACTGACTGGGCCTCTGACCTGACACTTCCCTCCATTCCTGCCTCTAGAGTGAACTAGCCAGGCATGTCCAGCCTTTGTTCATGAAAGCCTCTCAGCAGAGTACCCTCTCTCCCAGTGATCCTGTACCCCTCCCCTGGCCTATGAAGGTCAGCTCAAATGCTGGCCCAGGGAAGTGGCAGACTGACCCTCAGGGGTGACTGGCTACCACTCCCTGCTTTGCCCCAGTATTTTGGCTGTGTACACACTAGTGTGGGGCTGGGAGTCCAAATATGTGCCCTCTCTGTCTCCATCTCAGAGACACTGTGAGGTGATGTTCCCAAGGTCTCAGAGCTGTGGGTTATGAGGACAGGACACAAGCCAAGGCTGACGCTAGTGCTCAGATGGCTGTGCTAAGCCTTTGCCTTCCATGGCTGGTCCATTCTAGGTGGGCAGAGGGAAGAGCCCCTTAAAAAGGAAGGGTTGAGAGATGGCATCGCATCCCCAGATCTAGAGCCGAGCTGCCAACTGTGAGCACCTCCTCCAGATTAGGACCCCTGTGAACCCAGCCCTCTGCACTAGGTTGGCCAGGCTAAGTGGGGTAGCTGTGTTCCCTGCAGGCAGGGCTCAAGAAAGCCCAACCTTCTGCCGTTCCACACCTTCCTGTAGCAGAGAAGGAGCTGAGCGCCCTGAGTGTGTCCACATTGGGAACCTGGCCCTCTGTCTTTGCTGAGCAGGGAACTGGTTCCTCTTTTGCTTTTGCCATTGTTCAAGGCATCTTATATGCAGTGCATGGTAAGGCCGGGATGAGCCTAGGCCTGGCTCTGCTGGGGCTGGTCAGAAATCTGTTGTGCTCCAGATCGTCCCTAGGCCTGGAAGGCCTTTCCTTCCTTTGCTCACCTAGCACACAGGTCCCCTGTTGCTTATGCACGTCTCCAAGGACAACACACTCAAATGTGCACCTGCCCAATCCTGTCCTGCTCCCTGCCCACCCCTCCCTGGGAATTTTCCAAAGCAGAGTTGCAGGCTGAGGTCTAGGCGATCCTGGTGGGTGTGGACCAACCCAAAGACAGCAACAGGTGGAGAAGGGGTGCTGCCCGTTAGATCAGGCTTAGGATCAGAATGTTGTAGGGCCCCTGGAGAGCCACACATGCTCCCCAAGACCGGCACCCTTATAGCAGCTGTCGGTCAAGAACTCCCTGCAGTCCCAGCTCATCAGCTGCACAGATAGGAACAGAAGGTCAAGGTGTGTGTCCCTGGCCCTACAAGGGCCTCTTCTGGAGTGACCTCCTTTCCACAGCCCTCTGGCAAGTGTGACTGCATTCACTCTCAGGTGAGGGGCAGGGACTTGGGGAAGCGAGCCAAGGCTCCACGGGCACAGACCATGCTGCAGGCCAGCTGGGCCACTGCCTTGGCTGCCCCACTTACTGAGTGATCACACAGAAGTCATTTGAGTGCCATGAGCCTCAGTTTCCCCATCTGCACAACTGTGTGAGTTCTACCAAAATCTGCCAAACTGAGGCAGTAACTAAGGGTGGCAGTAAGGATTAAATGCCAAATAAATAACACAATCTTGGTAGCAAGATTTCATTATAGATACCACAAAGTCACAGAGCAGGTAAGCAGTGGAATGCCAGTCTGCTTAGGGTGGCAGCCCCCCGGCCTGCTGTCCCTCAGAGGTGTGTGTTCTCACTTCCCTGTATCCCTTTTCTACCCCTGTCCTCATGCATCCTGGTTTCCTAGTGTTGGCTCAGGTTCACTGGGAAGGTTAGGCTCTGACCTGGCCTGGGCGCTGGAGCAAACTAGAGGGGCAGAGGTCCTCTGCAACAGGCACCTGGCCCAGAGCTCGGTCCTGGCCCTCTGCTGACAGGAACCCTGGCAGGCTTGCTCCCCTTCACCTGCAGCTGGGGAACTAGGCATCATAAAGATCTAGCTCCAGTGGGAGAGCCTGGTCTAGAAGCCCAATACCAGGGCTCCTGTGTCTGAGTTTCCTACGAACCCCTCAGTGCCATCACCAGACAACTCCTGCTCATGTCAGTGTTTTGAGAATCTATTTCTATCATCACCCCACTCAGCACCTTGTAGGTCTCCTTGCCAGCCTCCCAGCCTCTCTTGGAGGAGTCCAGACTTGGAAAGTGGAAGTTGGGCCCCCCCTGAGTGCCTCAGTTTCTCTGTAAGGTGATGATGGTAAGCAACTCAGAGCTGTGGGGATCAGACCATGTTTGTTTCTATGGGTAGCTGTTTCTGTTCTCACCTCAAAGAACACTAGCTCAGCTCCTCCATGTGCTTCCATGTTGCCTGACCAAAATCCATCTCTAGGCCTAGCAAGGAGCCCTTTAAACCCCACAAGCAGCTTCCAGTGAGGGCAAGCTATGTAGGGGCCAGGAGGATAGCAGGGCAGAGACAGAGCCAACAGGTACATCCCTGGTTTAGGGTCTCAGTCTCCCTCCAGGAATGGAGGTTGGGCCCTAAGGCAATGCTGCCATGAACTATAGGCACAATGATGTCACAGGATCTATTCCCCAGGGATGTCTAACAGGCATCCTTAACAACCCTCACCAAAGTCCTCTAAGGCCTCAAGGCAGGTTGTTTCTTGGAAAGAAGTCTACCTCCTGCTGCCAATGTCCAAATGACCAATCTGGCACAGCAAATCCTAGACCACTGTGGTAAACTGTGTGGGGACAGGGACTGATGCTGGGTGAAGCCAAAGTCAAAAATGTCATCTCCTCTGAGGATTAAGGTAGGACAAATGGCCTGGTACTGAAAGTCACCAGTGCCCCATCACTGCAATGTGCTGGAGCTGGGGTGTTATGGTTTATGTCTAGTTGTCCCCCCAAAGCCTCATGCAATCATGGGGCAGGGACTTCTAGAGTTTGAGACATGAGTCATGATCCACTGGGATTATGTGTTTTAGTACTGAGGGGGTACAATTGGTTCCTCCCTGGAGCATGACCTGGGCCTGCCTAGGATGTGATTGGCTCCTCCCTAGAGCGGAATCAAGGGCCCATCCTGGGGTATGATTGTTCCACCCTAGAGCACAATGGGCCCACATCAGAGTGATTGAGCACAAAGAGACTTTTTAAAGGGCTGTTGCTCTCTGCTCCCCTGCTTGTTCTGCTGCCAAGAACTGGATGCCCTCTGCCCTGTTCCACTCAGCTTTGGGCCAGCTGAATATGGACTGAAACCTCCAGTAACTGTGAGCTAAATAAACCTTTCCTTCCTTCATTTTGAGTGTCAGGTATTTGTCCCAGCAACGAGTAAAAAGTAACTAAGACATGGGGTTTGGGACAACAAAAACACAAAAGCACCTAAGGCACATGGTGGAATGTGCTCAGAGCTCGAGAAGCAGCTGATCTGGGTGCTTCTGGCTAGGGGAGGGTTTTATAGTTTATATCTGGATGCCCCTCTAAAACCTCATGTAGTCATGGGGGTGGGCTTTCTGAAGACAGCTTGTTAAACCTGGATCTCTAGTTTTCATGCCCTCACTAAATTTAGGACCTAGACAGAGTCACAGCATTTCCAGCTCAACTCAGTAGGGGGCCAGGGTCCTTAATTTTTAAACATGCTCAGCCTGAGCAAGAGGAAGGCAAGGAGATGGTATGGGTGCTACACCCTAGGGATGGTGGCCTGCTCACAGCATAAGGGAAGAAAAAGGCTTGCTCCCCCTTTTTTGCTCTTGCTGCTTTTGCTGTGTTCCACTGTCATGAACTGCTGTCGCTGTGCTGTGCTACCCAGCCTTGGAGACAGCTGATTGAGGACTGAAACCTCCACAAACTGTAAGCTAAATAACCCTATCTTCTTTTAACCTCGGGTGTTGGGTTAGCAAGGAGAGAAAACTAAGACCCAGGGTATTGTTTGAAGTTACAGAAACTGATGCCCTGGCACTTGGGCAGGATTCGACTGGCAGGGTGTGAGGAAAACCATTCCAGGTGGCAGGTGAAGTGTGGACACAGGCAGAGAAACAAGCAGAGATGGTGTGCGTTCTGGGAACACCTAGTGATCTGCTGCGCCAGGATGGAAGGAACAAAGGAAGGAGAGAGAGCACCATGGGAGACTGGGGGCTGCCTTCCTTCACACCCAAGGGTGGAGCTTCATTCTGGAGCAAAGACTTTGGGATCTTTGTGCCCCAAATGGCATGACTCGAGGCTCTTCCCAGTGAACTCCTGTGCACTCTGCTGGCAGAACCACCCTGGCCCTGTGCTCCTACTTTTTTCCTCCAGGGTGCACTCCTTAGCTCCTGCAGCCACCCTGTCAGTCCAGGGAGAGGCCACCTCCTCTCACCATTCTGCCCCTTCTCCTGTCCACTCACTGCACTGATCTGCACCCTAGCATTACTCTTCTTGGTATCTGCATGCCACCCTTACTCCTTGCCTTTCCCTCCCGCTTACTCCACATGGCATCCAAATGAAGACTCCACCTGGAGGGCGCCCTGTCCTTCCCTGCTCCAGGCCTGGCTCCCCATGCCTCAGCGAGGTCGGATCCTCAACCTGGCAAGTGGACAACTTGATCCAGCCCTCAGTAGCAGCTGCACCTTCCAACACCCTGACTCTCACATTGCCCCATGTATGGTGCAGTGACAATCTGACCTCCCACTTCCCAAAAGGAAGACTTCAGAAGGGCTCACCTCATTCCCTAAAACCTAGGGTCTTCATATGTAAAAAGGGGCAGACCTGGACAAATGGGGGTACTCTGTGAATCACAGAATGCATGTGGCATTCTGTGGCCCTGGTGCCCTATCCGTGGGCCTCTCTTGTCCAGGGTGAATCTGAACTGAGCTCACACATCCCAGGCTTACCTAACCAGAACCTAACCTAATGCACTTGGGGACAGAGGGGTGACTGCCATGGGAGGGTTATACAGAGCAGAGAGAAGGAACTGAGGGGCGTTTTAAGTCTCAAAAATGTACAACGTTCACCTTAAAATGCACAATCATTAAAATATATCTCAGGATGACACTGAGGTGAACTCAGAATGGTACTGGTGACAAGTGACAATCTTGTAGGCCCCACCTCGGCCTGGTGTTGTGCAAATTCTACTTGATCAAGACAGCAAAACCTACCAGTGACTTCCCAACCCCAGTCTGCACTTGGAGAAGCAGAGGCTTGGCATAGTGACATCACTGGCCCTCTGGCTCCAGGTCACACAGCCAGTAAGTGACAAGGCTGGGACTGACCTCAGGTCTGGCTGTCATGTGAACATGTCCCTTGACCCTTTGGGCCCTGCCTCAGTGTCCTGTACATACAGCAGACCCATTCAGGAGCTACTTCTATGAATAGATCACAGAGGCTGATCCCAGCAGAGCCAGGTGGAGCCCAGGTGCAGAGCCGAAGGAGGAAAGTGCCCTACAATGCCACCACACCGAAGGAAAGAGCACAGGGCCTTGGAAGGCCCTGCCTGCACATGTGGGGCATGTTACAAAAGAAGATTAAAATTATGGGGAAAATACCCTGAGAACCGTGAAGCCCCAGACCATCTGGAGTTTTATAGTAATAGGCAGGGGAAAATCAGAACCTAATTGAAAAAAGTCCACTGCAATCCATTATCGCTATGCAGTGCTCCCAGAACAGAGGGCAGGAGATGGAAGACACAGTGGAGCCATGGGGGGGCCAGGGAGGAGAAGTCTTCCCTACCAGGCTGAGCCAAGGACCCTTGCAGTTCTGGCTGGAGACAGGAAGGGGTGACACCCAGGACCAGCGGGGTAAAACAGGGTCAGGCACTGGAGTCTGCAGGGCTGATACAGCCACTCCACGAGGCGCCCTCCCTGAGCCATCTGCTCATGTGTAAAAGGGCTAAGGCCATGCAAGGAAGGCCTTCTTGGTGCCTACCACACAGATGCCAATGTAATGACAGCTCATTCCCTCTGGTCCCTGCGGGAGGAGCTAGGGCCCTGATCCACATGTATGTGCGTGATACCATACACAAAGTCATGTAGTCTGCTGCGGCTCCACCACTGAGAGCTATGCAATCAGGAAAGTCACACCCCATCGTGGCCTCATTTTTCTCCTCCTATAATGGGGCACTCTCTGAATAGGGCCATGGCAGAGATTGAATTAAATGAAAGGGCCTGCTCAGAGTAGAGACTGGCACACAGTTGGTGCCTGATGAATGTCAAGTTTCCTCCTCGAGGCTGACATGTCCCAAAGATGAGTGAGGGCACAGTTTCTCACGCCCCAGCAAAGACTCTGGACACAGAGAGGAAAGAAGAGGGCACAAAGCGAGGCAGGGGAGGAAATGCCTCCAGTTTTGGCATTTGCCAGTGACTTGCTTCTAAACAAACACATTTCTGGTTTAAGGGTAAAATATATTAGGTTACAACAGCCTGGCAGGCCGCTCCAGGATCAACTTCTCATTTTTGTACAAACTTTTAAGTTACTTTACAGTGATGATTTAGATGGGAGAAATGTGCAGAGCCAGATCCTCCTTCAAGATGTCAAGTAATTCTGCAGTTGGCCAGCTTTAAAGGGCAGCCAGCTGGGAACTGGGTCCACTCCTCCGCCCTGCACCCCCTGGGGAGGCAGCAGGGCTACCCCTAAGGTTCCTGCCCTATGATCTTGCTCCGGGCTTCCACAGGGTCTCAGTCTCATGCTCTGCCGGTGCCCTGGGGGAGGAGAGAGAGGCAAAAAGGGACACGGATAGCAGAGGCCCTTGAGGATCTGCTCTAGTTTTGGGCACACAATGCCATCTGCACCAATGAACGGGCAGAGGTGTGCAGGAGGGAGACAGTGCTCCTCATGCAGCCATCACAGGTGCCTAGCACCATGCACTCCCTTGCCATGTCTCCTTTGTCCTGCCAGGGGGGCCAGCAACCCGCTAACAGAGGAAAAAGTGAGCCTCAGGAGTTCAGGTTCTATGTGAGGCCCAGAGCTCACAAAGGAGAAATCCTGGGCTCTGTGTCTAGGGCGCAGTCCTGTCCCACACAGCTGTGACCTAGGGGGCCATGAGACACAGGTCTGCTCCTCCTGCCTGCTCAGCTCACAAGGCCTTAGTACTTACCTTGACAAGCTGGCATGGGTCCTGGGGGTCACAGCACACCTGAACTGGCAGGGAGGCCTCCAAGGCAGGTGGAGTAGAGGCTACAGAGACCCTGACCCTCCTTCTCACCAAGAACAGAGATCTGGGCCCCACTCTCCTCTAGGAAGGTTGCAGCCACACAGCCAGGCCAGCCACTCAGAGGTACGTGAAGCCCCAGAGCTGTGAGGTGCGGGCAGCTCACTCTACGCTGGGCCCACAGTGACACATGGTAATAGGAGCTCCCAGTGCCAAGCTGTGCTGGATCCCGGGATGCAAATAAGACCAGATCCAAGCCAGGACCCTTGCAGGTGGCCGACAACACAGCTTGGCTGACACATACAAATGCTGATAAAAATACTGGATGTTCAAATTAAAAATATGCATTACAATAAAAGACATTCTTATTAATCCACCTCAAAACACTCTCCCTCACTTCAAATATACTTATTCCATTGTTCTTGCTATTTTCTGATGAAGTTCTAGAAATCCTCTTTTGCATCATTACAGGATGTGATCAAGAACACGGTAAATTCTGCTACCAAGTGCCATCCAACAGAAAGGCAGACTTATAAATGCAGCAGGTGTGACCTCACCCACCATTTTCATTCCAAGTCAGGCACTGTGTAACTTCTGCCTCTTCCCCAAAGCTAAAATGATCAGGCAAGGTAAATATTCTGATTGATTCAGAACATCAAGGAAGCCACAATGGCACAACTAGAGACACTCAGGAAACAGGATTTTCACACATTCAAGCCCTTGAGCTGAGCACAGGCACAAACATGCTAACAACCCAGACCCAAACCACCAGTACACAGCCCAGCACATGCAGACTGGCCCCATCCAGAATGCAGATGGCCTCAGTATGATTGCCCAGGGAGGAAGCTGTTCCACCCAGAAAAGGCTCCCAAGAGGTCAGTAGAAAGATGAGTCCTCACACCCACATCCTGATACCCACTCGTAAGGCAAGGCCCTTGGGTGGCCATGAGGAAGTGGCACTGAGCCACAGACAGAAGGGCCAGATCTACCAGGCTTCCTGACTGCCCATAACAGCCAGACTGGGCTAGCTCTAGGGAGGGCTCACCTGGCTCAAGGAACCCAAGACCAAATCTCTGGCCACCCAGGATCCTGTCAGCCTCTTGGGTCAACATTCACCATGCCAGCAATTTATGACCACAGATAAATTCAGGTCGTGGACTCAAGAGTGCTCCATAAACCCAGGCCCAGGGGGTCAGTCACACTAGTGAAGGAAGGTAGCACAGGAGCCAACCACATGCACAAGTTAGCCACTTGAAAATCCAATGTAGAAATCCCATGTTCACAGAATGGGAAGCTGGAAATAGGCAGAACATCCCAGGGGCCCATGTTCCAGTCTTCAGGGCAGCTCCCCTCTGGGCCCACACAGAGGGTTGCTATGATACCTGTGAGAGGCAGGACTGGATCTCTACTTTTATATGGGTAAACTGAGGCACCCAATGGTGTCGTGAACTCTGTGGGAGTCAAGCACAGACAGCCTGTGGCAGTAAAAATCAGATGAGAAAGACGGCTGGCACATGATAGGCCTGCACCACAGTGCTCCTCCTATAGCTGGTGATGTTGTTGGCTAGGTGGCCTAGTAGAGGGTGCTGAGGAGGTAGAAGGCCCACACCCCCAGGTTTCTGCCCCTCAGTTGGCCCTATTACCCACTGTGACACCTGGTGATGAGCTGGCTACCCAGCAGACTCAGTCATAGAGGGCCTCTGGAAGTCCCTTTCCCTGCTAGACCTCTGTTCTCATCTGTCAAATGGGTGCATGTGAACAGCCTTGTGTTTCTACTTAAGTGCCTGAGGAAGGAGATGACTCAGCAGAAAAAAGACAGACAGGAGCAAGTTCCCAGTACTGAGGTTTCAAAATTCCAGGCCACAGGGCTGAATGGAAAAAACTCTGGAGACAGGGCTGAGTCACGTGTGGTTAATATTTCAAAGTTTCTGCCATAAACCCATAAGAGAACACCCAGTACAGGGGCCTAGCACAGAACAAGTATTTGTAAAGATCTGTTCCTAGAGGCAAGGATTAAGCCTTGAAGAGAGTGTGGTACAAGGTGAGGGCACAGCTGGCTGCCAGAGGTGATCCCCAAATCACCAGGGGCCTGGAAATACCTTGTGGCAAGAAAGATGAACCTTCCTGAGTTCCCATCCCCAAAATGTTGTTCCAACCGGTCTAGGAACTCTGAAGGGGAAGCGAGGCATGTGGCAATG